>BLSH010192136.1:1005863-1030161 GCA_018402905.1 Glandirana rugosa | reverse complement strand
ACATATTCTCTGTCCTTATCTTGAAGCCTTCATTACATAACATAAAAACCTACTTATGACATGATTAATTTGCTTTTAGTATGTTCTTTTTAAAAGCACAAACAGGGAAGACTTTTAAGTTTTACTTGGCAGCACTAGCCGAGAGTTTTTGACACGTGATTGCTAGTCTAATAGCATGCTAGCTAACCTTTCGCCATAAAAAGCAGGCTAAAAGACTAGCACACGTGATCCGAAATCACAACAATTCTATGTCACCCATGCCTTTCATAAGTCTGGGGGAATTTACAAAGTGAGAAACAATATAACGTCCGCGGGAGCGCGATTGTGGGAGGACGTTATATAACGTCCTCCCACAACAATGGGTGCCACTTGCCGACGTGTAACTACGTTACACGGTCGGCAAGTGGTTAATAAATCTGCCAAAATATCAACAATTCTGTGTTTTTCTGTCAATATGGGGTGCTGTGTGTACATTAATGAGGAAAATAAATAAACTTAACTGATTTTAGCAAATGGCTGCAATATAACAAAGAGTGAAACATTTAAGGGGGTCTGAATACTTTCCGTACCCACTGTATCTTAACAACACTAAAGCCTAGTGCACACGATCAGAAAATCGGACGAAAAATACCGCTTTCCAATCGATCGTACGATAATCTGATCGTTAGTGCACAGTTTTTGAGAGCCGATCACGACGGTTCATTTTGAATTTTCAGAA
Source organism: Glandirana rugosa (assembly GCA_018402905.1). Classification (NCBI taxonomy): domain Eukaryota; kingdom Metazoa; phylum Chordata; class Amphibia; order Anura; family Ranidae; genus Glandirana; species Glandirana rugosa. The sequence goes on along the minus strand of BLSH010192136.1, from coordinate 1,029,443 downwards.
GGGACAAACACGAAAATTTTTCTTGTATGATTTTCGTTTAATTAGTACAGTATTCATCCAAAAATACAATACATTACTTCCGAAGTTCTATTCTGTCATACGAGAGTTTTCACAAGTTGAGTAACCTGTATTGATGATATGAGATTTTTGGAGACTAGCATGCAAAAAATAAAAACATGGGCTATCATTCATCAGATATTCTCACGTGTGTATGAAGCTATAACGGTTAATGCACGCAGGGCTTATACAGGCATTTTATATGCTTAGTGTAATTTCCCTGTGTATTCCTGCACTCAGGGAATAGTGAATGGCTTTAAGTGGCTATGCTCTTGTAAACGCTGATTTTATTTATTTTTTTGCATAAATGTTTACCCGTGCATGCGCGTCTGACTTATTTTCTGAACAATGAATTAAACATGTTATTACATGCTTTGCCTACTTAGCTCACATCTTCAGTTTTGCCATTCCGGAAAACAGTCTAAGTTCAGAACTGCTGTAAAGCAAAATAAATATATAAATGCCCTTATATTGGTTAATTAGGTTGGATTAAATCTATACTCCTGATAGAAAGGGAGACCACTGAACTTAATGTGTCTTTTCTCATGGATGATTTTCATTTGGGTCATTACTCCTTTGCATGATACAGCCACCATAAGAGTACAGTAGTGAAGTTGCCCTTTAAATTACATAATAGTATTTGATAGCACACAAGAACATTTTAAAACAAAAAGCATGTTTTATTGGATAAGACGCAGGATATTAACCGTGTACAGCAATGAGTGCAACAGGCACTACAAACAAGTATATAAAAAAATTACAATTGTAGGAGCATGTATTATTGGTCATACAAAGCATGGTAAGCATTAATGCATAGATACAGTACAGCATACACTTATATTAGTTGTAAGAAGTATTTACCCACTCTTCCCATAGAAATAGAGGAAAAGGTGTGATAACTATTGGTCATTGGGCCACCTGCTAGTCAGTCACTGTCACCATCTGTCCCAAATTTTATTGTATTTAGTGGGACAGCCTCTGTGAGTGTAAAGAACTTTTTTTTATAGGGAAGCATGTCATCGACGGCCTTGATCCACTGTTGAACAGTCGGGGGTGATTCCCTGATACAGGTTTTGGCCATTTGCATTCTGGCCAGAAAGAGAGCGTTTCTTGCAAAAAGGTGTGTAAGTATTTGTCTCCCTCTGAGGTGGCGAGAAGGCCTAACAGACACTGGCGAGGGCATAGGGTCAGGGGGGAGCCCATCCTGTCATGGAGGAACTTAAGGATCTGCGTCCAGTAGCCCTGAGGGGCAGGACCACAGTAAATGATAAATAGTGCCCTGGGGTTTCCCGCATTTAGGGCAATCTGCACCCTGGGTTGGGTTGAACGGTACGCTTGGGTGTGCGATAGGACCGATGCAAAATGTATAGGTGTGTCAGGCGATCAGAGAGCTTGGGGGAGACAGTTTTACCCACTCCAAGGATCTCATCCCATTTTTCATCGCCACTTCACCAATATCTCATGCCCAGCGTTCTTTCAGGTGGTAGGCATGTTTGCTGGCCGAGGGAGTTATGAGGAGCTCGTAGAAAATGGATATCAGTTTCTGGGGATCTTGACCCATAATTATTGCGACGGGATCAAGAGTTTCCAGAACGGGGATAGCCTCGGAAAATTGAGTAGTCAGTGCATGCCTAAGTTGGAGGTAGCGAAATAGCATATAGTTGGGCAAACCAAATTCCGCCTTGAGCTCGTGAAATGGACGCACCCCGCTTTCGCAATGACATGTGATAGGTAGATGATCCCCCTGTCAATCCAGAGAGCATGTTCTGGAATCGTTTGGAGTTCCGGCAGCCGCGGATTGTCCCAGAGGGGCGTGTGAGAATGGAATGGCGGGGCGAGTGGCGGAGTAGGATATACACAGGGGCATGCCAAAAAACATAAAGGAGTTTAGGGAGGAGTATCATTTTAACTAAGTTGATACAGCCCATTACGCCCAATGGAAGTCTGGACCATACCTGGGTTTTGGATTTCAGCACTGTATATAGGGGCTCAAGTTAATATAATCCGGCAGGTGACGAGAGACCTGTATCCTCAGATATCTGAGTTGGCTTACTCCCCAGGGGGAGGGCAGCCTGCCTAGCGGTGGGGACCTCAGAGTCCAGAGGAAGAATGTGGGACTTGGTCCAGTTGATTTGGAGGCCAGAGTAGGCTCCAAATTGTGTTCGAAGCTGCAGAGCAGCCTCTAGAGAGGGACCTGAGTATTCTAAGTAGAGGAGCATATAATCCGCGTATAGACTTATGGCCTCATAAACCGAGCCCCTGCGGAGGCCCTTGATGTCGGGATTGGACATAATCGCAATTGCCAATGGCTCTACCGCAAGAGCGTATAGTAGGGGAGATAGGGGGCTGCCCTGGCGGGTACCCCTGAAGATGGGAAACGAGTCCGAGAGCCTGCCATTCACTCGTATTCTGGCCGTAGGGGCCTGCTATAGTAGCTGGTGCCACCTGACAAACCTGGGGCCAAAGCCAAACCTCCGGAGGCACCCCCACAAATAATCCCACTCCACCGAATCGAATGCCTTATCGGCATCCAGGCTGACAATGACCCTGGTGCCTGCTTTGTCATGGGTGGATTGGAGGTTCATGAAGAGCCTCCGGCATTCTTTTGGGGGCATGAACCCGATCTGGTCACCGTGGTTTAGGCTCGAGATTACCTTGTTGAGTCTTAGAGCCAAAACTTTAGCAAGGATTTTTACGCCTAGTTGCAGGAGGGATATGGGGCAATAGGACTCAGGCAGAGTGGGGTCTTTGCCTGGCTTGGGTATGAGGACTGTAAGAGCCTCTCCCATACTGGCAGGAAGGGTACCGGAATCGAACATAGACTTGTATAGCTCTCGCAGCCTGGGGACCAAGAGCTCCCTAAACTGGGTATAGAACTCCAGGGGCAACCCGTCGGAGCCTCGGGCCTTTGAGGGGGGGAGAAGGGCAAGAGCCTCATCAATGCAGTCTGAGGTGACAGGGGCGTCCAACATTGCGACCTGGGAGGGTGCTAGAGATGGGAACTCTACACCCTGGAGGAAGGCAGATGGCTCCTCAGCAGTATGATGGGTGGTGGATGAATATAGTTCTGCATAGAATGTCCAGAATTCTCCGGCCACTAGGCCTGGATCCGAAACACGATCTCCGGACGCCGTGCGGAGAGTGACCACCGCAGGGGGTTCGTGATCTAAATGGGCGAGGTAGGCCAACAGTTTGCCGGCCCTTTCACTATGCTTGATTATGTTTTGCTTGCTGAAGAAAACGCGTTGTTTAACTTTCTCAAAGTGGAGCTTGTTTAGGAGTCTGCTCTGCTTTCGAATGAGGGAAGAGTTAGGCGGTGAGGGGTCTGCCAAGAAGGTTTGCTCCAGGGAACGCAGGTGCTCCTCCGCCTGCCGAATAACAATTTTAGATGTGGCCTTGTGTCTATTAATACAGGTGGCGAGTATCATGCGGGCGTGCACTTTAAAGGCCTCCCATACTATTCCTGTTGGTGCCGTTTCACTATTAATGCCAAAAAAGTAAACCCATTGCCTTTGAATCTCCTCCATGCCCGTCAAGGTTTTTAGTCAAAAGGGGTTCAGTCGCCAAACATGGGAGGCAGGGGCGGTAGGCACGCGAAGGGTGACCCAGCAGGGAGAGTGGTCGGATAGTATACGAGTCCCGTAACCCACCTCAATTACAGTGCCTTGCAAAAGTATTCGGCCCCCTTGAACGTTGCGACCTTTTGCCACATTTCAGGCTTCAAACATAAAGATATAAAACTGTAATTTTTTGTGAAGAATCAACAACAAGTGGGACACAATCATGAAGTGGAACGAAATTTATTGGATATTTCAAACTTTTTTAACAAATAAAAAACTGAAAAATTGGGCTTGCAAAATTATTCAGCTCCTTTACTTTCAGTGCAGCAAACTCTCTCCAGAAGTTCAGTGAGGATCTCTGAATGATCCAATGTTGACCTCAATGACTAATGATGATAAATAGAATCCACCTGTGTGTAATCAAGTCTCCGTATAAATGCACCTGCACTGTGATAGTCTCAGAGGTCTGTTTAAAGCGCAGAGAGCATCATGAAGAACAAGGAACACACCAGGCAGGTCCGAGATACTATAAACAAAACACTGCGCTAAAATTATTTTCTTAATAGTGAAACTCTTGTGTAATAAATATGTGTAAATATGTATAGAGATTCAATACATAAATACCTAGCTGCTGCTCTAAAAATAAATCACTGTAAACATTCACTATATTAAATCATAGTAAAAAGCAGCGCTATAATTAATAAATCAATAAACCATCGTGCAAATGATGCAATAATGTGCAAAAAGTTCATGCAAAGTCGCAGCAAAAGTGCCAGTGCAAACTATATGTGCAAGACAAACTGGTGCAAAATTGCGACAATATAAGTGTCCATAAACAGTCCTCCTTTAAGTGTGCAGCATCAATCCTTCATACTTGTTTCCATCACCAAAAAAGACCGCATGCAGGTGATCACACCAGAGGCTTACTAGATGTCTGGATTAAAATCGCCTGTATATCAGAGAAAACCTCAGCCAAATATCCCTTAAATGAGGTCCACACTTCCAAGGAACAATCGATCCCCCATGTATCAATCAAACCATAAAATCATTCGCAGTGTGAAAAAGCAGAGACATCTACTAGTCAGCTGTTCCTCGCTCCTCTCCTCTCCTTAGCGAGCGTACTAGCCTCTGGTGTGCCTGATGCATCAGCTCTCCTCGGGTTGCCGTGTAGCTACGCCCCTATGTTTTGTCACTTCCGACTTGATCACAGGGCCCTGTAAATCAAAAAATTACAGTTTTATATCTTTGAAGCCTGAAATGTGGCAAAAGGTCGCAAAGTTCAAGGGGGCCGAATACTTTCGCAAGGCACTGTAAGTGTGGTAGAAGAGTGGGGGTTAGAAAAACATAATCTATTCGGGACATAGCCGAATGGGCGGGGGTATAACATGAATACGCTATGGAGGTGGGGTATCTGTAAGGGCAGGCGTCAGTCAGAGCAAATTCCTCCATAAACCTTCCAAATCTAGTCATGGGTAAGCGAGGAGTATCTGGGGTGGAGTGCTGCAGTTTAGCAAGCGTGGAGTCAACCATTGCATTGAAGTCCCCCAGCCAGATTGCCACAACTGTTGGGCATTGAGTCATGAATGCTATCCCTTTTATACGGTGCTGCAAACTGGAGAGGGGGGGGGGGAATGTAGAAGGCCATAATGAGGAGCTTTAACCCATTAACAGTGGAGTGTAAAAATACAAACCGACCCTGAGGATCCGACCGCATAGAGTGTAGCCTGAACTGAACCGCCTTGGCGATCAGGATAGCAACCCCACGGGAGATGGAGGTGTATGGGGCCTGGTACGCCTACCCAATCCAGGGTTGATTGAGGGCCAATTGCAGGTGACATGCGTCTCGACCAATGTGGAAATGTCAGGTCTAAGGGACTTGAGGTGGGAAAGGATGGCTACACGTTTTGCCTTGGCTTGTAGGCCCCTGACGTTCCAGGTGAGAAACTTTAAGGTAACCATAGGGGGTCCAGGAGATCGCTCGGCAGCGGTCGGATCAACAGGAGGCCGGCGGCACAGTAAAACAACATCCACATATGACATAAGTTATTTGTCAGGAGACATAAATAAGATAGGGATATCGCGCCAGGGAGACAATAGTACATATGAGGCACAAGTGTATGCAAAATCAACCTAGGGGTAAGTGGAATATGCATGGCAAAATATTGGGGTAGTAGGCAGTCCATATCATAAAACATAAGATACATTTGTATAACCAATTTCTGAGAGCATGTAAGAATTATGTTCAAACAATAAACAAGAAAAAATAGAAGCCAACAAAAACAGGGGCTTTCGCAACTCTGGACCAGCATGGGGCAGCCAACCTCTCCCAGACCAATCTTGGCAAAGGGGCAGATGCAGGCCAGGGAAACAGTCTTAGAACAGTGATAGTAGTGATCCTTGTGGAATCGGGGGTCCACGCAGTGGGGGGAGGGGGGCGGCAAAACACTGAAAATGCATACAGTGGGGTAGGGGGTGACCCAATTCCTTTCAGCATGTAGGGGTTGGGTGAGATGCTTGAGAAGTAGTATTTTGTGGGGTATCAGATGTGCTGCAAAAGAAGGGGGGGGGGGGGATGAAATTGTCTGAAGGTGAGGATGAGGGTACGGTGATCCACTTGTTAGTGGATCAGATATCTGGGAGTCGTCTATAAGAGGGAATATAGTGACCAGAAGCAATAGCAGGCTATGCCCAACTTACTGTTCAGGAGCTGTGGAGGCCACAGCCATGATAGGAGGACGCCCTGGGAGAAAGGATTCCATCAATCAGCATAACAAGCTGAAGCTGTGTGGAGAGAGAGGTCTCCAGGAGCGGGGCAGCTCAAGCTGGAGCCAGATCATCAGGACCCTGGCGCTCCAGCCAAGCGTGAACCGAGGCAGGGTCCTCAAAGAAATGTGCCTTCCCATCTTTCACCACACAAAGTCTCGCCGGATACAGCATTGCATAGATCAGGTGCCGGACCCTCAGCTGCCACTTGACGTCAGAAAACTGTGCCCTCCTCCGCTGGACCTCAGTGGAGAAGTCTGGAAAAACTGAAATGTGCCCACTTCCAAAGGGTATGTTGCCCTTCATCCAGTGAGGCGCAAGATGGCATTGCGGTCGCGAAAATTAAGGAATTTGGCGATAAAGGCGCAAGGAGGTGTTCCAGGTGGGGGGGGGCTCTTCCAGCCAGGCGTTGTGCCCACTCCACCACGAATGTGGCAGAGAAGGCGCCTCTGCCGTAAGTATTAATAAGCAGGTTTTCTGGGAACTGCAGTGGTTCCGAGCCCTCAGTCCTCTCCGGCAGACCAACAAACAGCAGGTTGCACCTGTGCAACCTGTTCTCCATGTCGTCCTGCTTTGACAGGACCGAGTGAAGCTGGTGTTGCAGCCATTCCGTAGTGGTCTGCGAGGGAGGCACAGCGTCCTCCACCTGAGCAATGCGCCGCTCCGTCTCCATGACCCGCTCACGGACTTTGTGGAGATCTTGTATGAGGGGGGAGATGTCCATCTTTACCTCTTCAATTTTGGAGGTCAGGGTCGTGCGGCAGAGAGTGATTGCCTCCAGCAGCCTGTCTGTGTCCCTAGGCTCCGGGTCCTCTTCCGGGATAGGCGCAACGCCATCTTGTGTGGCCTGGTCTCGCTCCTTGTGGCGATATTTATCAAGCTTTGCCAAGGCTCAAGAGGTCGTCTTCGGCTGAGACATACCGGCAGGATAAGGGGGGTCCTCTGCAGCAGTAGATTGTGTGGCTTGGGAACCGGTATAGCCCTTAGGATCGGTAAAGATGGATAAGTCTCAAGCGGAGCTCTCACTGCGCACTCCCTACTCAATGTAGCTCCAGACCACGCCCCCAGCACACAAGATAATTTAAAGACACTCTCATAACCTCCAATCCTGTGAACTGCCGGTCTTTATTTCTTTTTCTCAGACTAAAATGCAATCAAAGTACTCTATCTCTCTACCAACCCGATTTCCAGCAGAAAAAGCACAACCCCCCCCCCCATCCATCCTAAAGGACTGTAAGTGCTTAGCTTATAAGCAGGTCCCTTAGCCACGCAAGACTGTTTCAACTTTGAATTAGATTATTTTTACCTTGTATCTTAATTTTTGTAATGTTCTATATGGACTGTTTTTTGTACAGAGGTTTGGCACTAAAATGTTCTATTATGCTAATTTTTCAAATATCTATTTTCAGTACATCCAGCAGAACATAAGAACTGATTGTTCAAACATTGATCGAATTCTAGAGCCCCCTGAAGGTCAAGATGAAGGAGTGTGGAAGTATGAACATCTTCGGTATGTGGTGATACATTTATCGTGAAAGCTGACATTTATGTCTTTTGGGAAAACCTGTACATTTTATAATTACTGCAAGACAGGGTTTATAGAAACAGTCCACTGCAGTTTTGAAAAACATAGTGCTTGGTTAATTTATTTGGGTAGTAACTATTATTTTATTAGCACCTTGCTTACACTCAGACTTTGCTTTGTCAAATCACTATTCTAGTAACTGAAACCTAAATTGACTTCAGGACAACATATAGACTTGCATTGAAGTCTACTAATGTGTGAGTCATCTGATTCACTTCTTTAATATTCGAGCACATGGCAGGAAAAATTAAAGTGGTTATAAAGATTAAGTGTTTAGGCATCAGTAACCCCACTCACCCCCCCCCCCCCCATATACTTATCTGAGCTCTCATTCGATCCAGCCTTGTGCACGTCTGCAGCTCTTCTCTCCCCTCAAATCCTGGTCTCACAGGCTTTGCTGAGACAGCCATCGGCTCCCACTGATGTCGCCAGTGACGAGGGAGCAATGAGTGGGTCTGAGCCCCGTTGTCTGTGTCTATAGACACAGGGAGGAAGGAGCCAGGAACATCGGCAGAGGACATGAGAAGAGAAGGTTTGGGGCCCCTCTGTGCTATTCCATTTTACAGAGCAGGTAAGTATAAACCTGTTTGTTTTATTACTTTTTTTGTCTGATTTTAACGGTCCAAAGTAGAACTTCAGCCAGTACTTTTCCTTGGGTAGGGTGGTCATTGGCAGACTTTTTTTTTTTTTTTAAGCTTTTTGTATTCTCAATTGTGAGATCTCAAATCCCTTCCTTGTCTTTATATAGCTTATTAATTTATGTTCATCTTTTTAGGCAATTCTGTCTTGAACTCAATGGACTTGCTGTTAAACTCCAGGTAATATATTGTCTTTTAGGAACTGCAAAAAAATGTGCTGTGAAGCACTGGCTGGCAGGATTTTGGATGGTGTAGAAGTGTCTCTAATCTACACATGGTGAGGGGCTCCAGGTTTTTGTGTCTGCTAGTCTGTTGTGAAGGAAGAAAACTTTGTTTTAAGAATCTTAATATGTTCTGTTTTGGGTCCTGGAGACATTGTAGAGCTTTGGGTAGGTAGGATAAAGCCTCCATTATTCCTATGTCCACACCTTAACTGGTAGCCAGATGTTATTATTCTCAGCTTCCCACATGCCTATTATATATGAGCTGAATGATGCTAGAGGCTCACTCTCATTGCTGTGAGAACCTGTTGCTAGATGGAAAGGCAGACTGCTGAAAGAATGCTAAAAAAAATATATTTTCTGTATGCACTGCCTGTTTTATTGGGTACCTTGTTAGTCAGGGACTGACTTGAGATTAGATAGTGACTTGGACGAATAGGGGTTGTATTTTGTTTTACATATGGGGAAAATATGGAAGCGCTGTTACAAAATATCATATAAAACATTGATTTCTATGTGACAAAGCAAATAAATAAATCGCTAACGTGTAACCTAACCTGATAAGTCATCCAATAACACTGGCACATAAAAAGTCCAAATAGCTGATAATCTTAATTTATATGGGGCTCTTAATGGCACTAGTGTATTTTGTTTTATGCTATTGACTTGCTGTACAAAGCCCTCCTGCAAGTGCAGGAAAAACCTGTGTTGGACGGTTCCTGGGTGTCCCTGTCTCTTGCATGATTACCGCTGTCAATACCAGTTGAGCCTGTTCCTCTTACAGAGTATTTATATTATTGTAAACATATTACTGCATTGCACAGAGAACATTTGGGAGAGAAGACTGCTCCAATTCCCGATGCGCCCCCATGTGAATTGCTGGCCTGATATAGTAGTTTCACCACCAGATATTTAGAGGACATGAGAGCAAGGTACAAGCAAAAAGCCAATTAGTGTGGGTGTTGTTCAAAGGCTGATGCAGAATGCTACAATGTGACTAAAGTACATCTCATACAATTCAGCACATTCCAGCATAATTGATTCTTCCACTCGGCTTGCCTCAAAAGAATTGTTGCACTGGTCTGAATAAAAAGCTAAAGGGGTCTAAATTGCTTAATCTCTGTGTGGGGACAGATAGAACTGGTTGTCACTATGGATACCTGTCTTTCTTGCGCTAGCTTAAGATGTAAGTAAATCTAAAGTAAATGAGCTTCTATTTTCTTCTTTTTGGTCTTCTACATAGACCATTTAAAAGTGTTTTGTTAAATCTGTTTAATAAATGCAATAAAATACTTGTTGATATTGCAAAAATCTTGTGAGCCAATAACTGCCTGTGTACATGGAGGGGTTATCGATATAAGAAGGGGAAGGGGATAAGGAGAGCTCTGTCTATCTTCCTTGTAATCTATCAAAAATAAAATGGCCAATATACTAGTTTTAATGGGCACAGCTGATGACACGCTTTGGAATTCAGAGCTGTGTTATCACGTCAGAGAGGAAGGCCAGGAGTGGACTACATTTCTGGAACATCCACACTTATGCTCATGATTTTGTAGAATGTTTAAAGGGATATATCGTGGGGAAACGTACATGTATTTTTTTCTTTTTCCTTGACATTTACTTTAAAGGAAATCTGTAGTCTTCAAAGTTCCTTTTTGAATATTCATTGTGTGAATATACAGGGGTTCAAGGTAACAAAAAGAACAGGATGGCTATAGCTATATTACCGGGGTGTGGAAGAGCAGATATAAAGTAACATTACTGCTTCTCAGTAGTGCTGTGCAGTCTGAATTATTTTAAAACGTAAAGTGCATCTAAGGGCCTGTTCAGATGTAAACTTGTATAAAAATGCTAGAAAAAAATGGATGTGCATTACCTTCCTTGACGGGCATTTATGTGTATTTTTTTACTTTTTACTTATAGCAAAAATATGGAAAGTTTGAAAGTAAACAAGCCAGATAAGTTACACACTCCTAGTATAGAGCATTGATGGTAAAAACAGGGTTGGAAAGACAATAGATACAGGGTTCCACTTTATCACCGGATCAAAGAGGATACACTCGCAAGAAGGTCAACAGAAAGGAGAAGAGAGATATCGAAGTGGTGAAGGAACGAAAAGAAAAAAAAAATGGGAGAGGGAGGGAAGGGGTCCTTGTAGTATAATCACTCTGCCTAATCTGGGTTAGAGGCCAACAAGTCAGCATATTTGTCAGAGTACTGTATGTAAACCGGGTCCAGCAGAACCACGGTTTTTTAAAACCGGCTGGTTTCCGGAGGGATAACACAAGCTCCTCCATCCTCCTAATGTTATTCACAGACTTGATCAAATGCCCCGGTCCGGGCCACGTTTAGGAGATGGATCACCAATGAATGACTGTATATATGTTTAGAGAAGGAGCTGAGGTGAAGCAGGCAGGCTGTGGGATGGTCTTCCAGAGAGAAATCGGTGAGTTCCACAACCAGTGCACAGACATCCTGCCTTGAAGCACATTTCGAAGCACATTGACGCGTTTTTAATGCGAGTTAAATTACTATGCATTTTGCAGGTTATTTCCTCTGACATCACATCCTATTCCTGTTCGATAGTTGAGAGGGAAAATAAATAGAGAGCGACAGGTGAACATATTTTTGCTTTGGAGAGGCATTGGCAAACAGGATGTCTAGTAGCATTGTAATGGCACAAGTTATATTGAAAAGGAAGAGGCAGATGAGGAGATTAGGCAAGCCAAATGGCGCTATTTAGCCATCTATTGCTCAAATACCAGGATTTTTGATGATCTTGTTCTTCCATTGTGAAAAAATGCAGGTCACTGCAGTATGTGTGAACAGGGCATAATCCTAAAACCCGAATGTAAGATGGCTGCATTCGTTTTCTTTTTTTTTTTTTTTTTTCCATTTCACCTTTACTTGGTGATTTTGCCAGTAACACACTTTCTATCTTGGGGGTGATAATGCTCGCCTTAGTGTATCTGGACAAAAAAGGTAGAGGACTGCTGAAACTTCTTCCTCTCCTTTTCTCAATAAGAGTGGGGGTCTGTAGTTAACAGAATATTGTACCTGATAAGAATGCAGGGCAAGCAGAGAGCACAGGAAGCTATTGGCGGACAAGGTTTCTGGCAAGATCAACTGATATATTATTTTAAACTTCTCAAACAGATGAAACAAAACTTTTGAAGGTATATTTAATAGGGAAATAAATAAGAGAAGTTCATTGCTGTGGTTTATATAGTATTTTTAGAGCTCAGTTTGTGCCTTTGAAGTGGGGAGATTGTCTGCAGAGATTTCTTCAAGCTTGGCTCAATATGTGGGTTTTATTTTCATTTTATAGGCTGAATGTCATCCAGACTCTTGCACCCAAATGACAGCAACAGAACAATGGATATTTCTTTGTGCGGCTCATAAAACACCAAAAGAGGCGAGTCTAACTTGTTACTTTACTGTTTTATCAGGCAAAGTGCTTTTAAAATAATTTAAAGCAAAACGGTAAGTAAGGCTCCACTACCTAGTATGTACAGTGCCTTGAAAAAATATTCATATCCCTTGACATTTTTTTCCACATTTGTCATGTTACAACCAAACATGTGAATGTATTTTTTGGGGGGGATTTTATGCGATAGACTAACACAAAGTGGCACATAATTGAGAATATGTGGCAAGGCTTGAAAATTGCTGTTCAGACGCTCTGTCTAATCTGGCAGCGTTTGAGCTATTTTGCAAAGAAGAATGGGCAAAAGTGTCATTCTCCTAGATGTGCAAAGCTGGTAGAGACATCCCCAAAAGACATACAGCTGTAATTGCAGCAAAAGGTGGTTCTAGTATGTGCCACTTTGTGTTGGTCTGTCACATAAAAGCCCATTAAAATACATTTACATTTTTGGTTCTAACATGACAAAATATGGAAAATTTCAGTGGGTGTGAATACTTTTTCAAGGTACTGTATATGTATGTGTTCCTAGTTACTGACACTAAGCAGAGAAGTCAGAAAGACTGCCCCTGAGCCTGGTCCAATTTCAGGATCTAGTAGGTCCTTATATGCTGACAACCGCTGGAAGGAAAAGAGCTTGTCTCGGCTCCATAGAAGGCAATGAGGAAGGAAAATAAGTGCCAAGTGCCGCACATCACACAAGACCCTTGTGTAAAGAGTGGAAGCAGCCTCAGCCTGCACTCCCTCCAGGCCACACCCTGACATGTTTTGCCCTGCCCATGGGGCTTAGTAATTAGACTAAACCCTGTGGGTGGAGCAAAACATGTCAGGGAGTGGCCTGGAGGGCGTGCAGGCTGATACTGCTTCCACTCGTTACACAAGGGTTTTGTGTGATGTGCGGCTCCTGGGACGTTTCCTTTCTCAATATCTTTGCTTACTCATCACAACTACTACATCTCTGTACAGGCTTCTGCAATGCTTGGAGAAAACGAGTGAGTGTGCTGCTTGCACCTCCAGAAGCAGCCTGACACAAAACTTAGTGTGTTTATGCTTTGTATTATTGGATGCCACGGACTTGCATTCAAATAAAGAAAAAACAAGATTTAAATGTAGCTCATATCGAGGCTTGGTGATCGCTATTAAAATCCGGTATTAAAAGCAAATGTAGTACACTACATGACTACTGCTAATAAAAAAAAAAAATTAAAAGTGCAACCTGGTTGCAGGGTTAATTTCATTGATGAAATTAACCCTATTTTAGTCAACTAAAATACGGCTAAAACTAGAAAAAATTCAGGTGACTAAAACACGACTAAAACCGAATTGCCTTTTTAGTCAGAAGACTGAAACAAAATCGAAATTGGACATCAAAATGAACACTGGTTATATATCACAACAGCTAAATCTGTGTCTGTAATGCATGTTCAAACCTTGACACCATAAATAATAGGTTATTAGATTTTCACTCCAGGAGTATGTAATGATTTTGAAATTGTAGAGAAATGCTTAAAAAATGAATTCAAATTTAACTAAACCCTTTTGATCTTAGTCGACTAAAACACGACAATTCAGATGACTAAAATAAATGGCATTTTAGACAAAAGGTTATGACTCAAACTAAATGGAAATTTGAGGTCAAAATTAACACTGCCTGGGTGGTAGCTATTGGCAACATACCAAAGGTTGTGCTCTTTTTATTTTCTACTCTAATAATGTATATGATGGCTAAGAAAAAGACAGAAATTGCATTGTCCACCATTTTTTTATTAATTTATTTTTTAGAGCAGATTTTACATAAAAGTTTTTTTATTATTGAAACCAATCTGATATTTTGCTTTTAATTTTTTTTTAAGCAATCATTTTTTTTGTTTTGTGTTTTTAGTGTCCTGCTATAGATTACACAAGGCATACACTTGATGGTGCTGCATGTCTCTTGAATAGCAATAAATATTTCCCAAGCAGGTAAGTTTGTATAATGAATGAAACCAGTTAATTCATTCTGCACTCAATTGCTACTGTTAATACACAGAATGAGCTGGCGCTTGAGATATTTTAAATCTGAGTAGGTAAACAAATATGACCATTTAATTTCATTGCCATGCAAAGGCACTTTTTATTTGTAATCCGTAAATGCATTGCTTTGACATCTGAAGGAATAGGAGTCTGTTAAAGGATAAATTCACCAAGTTCACCTTTTGGAACATGTTGCATGCTCCCAATGCTGCAGCCGCTGCCTAATTCCCCCCCCCCAGTTGTCAATTTTTAAAATCAATTCCGCCCACACGGCCACGTCATTCATTCACACAGCTCTGTGTGTGTGAATGATCTACAAACCCCAACATCCTTTGCGGCTGTAGGTTTGTAGTTCTCAATGAACTGCCATGGCATTGTGGAGTGCTGCGGTAGTTCATTCATTCTTCCAGTCAGTGTATCTGCTTGCCCGTACGGGATGCACGGCCACACAGATACACTGACAGGTCTGCAGGAGACCTGCATGGCATCAACACATTTTGGGGTAAAACAAACTCCCTTTCATCAGGGCTCAGGCTGCACATTTTCCCATACTGCACAGATCCAAGGGCATTTGCAAACCATTATGTGCTTGCAGGTAAAAATGTGACTTTTATACAGCTATCTCTGTTTTATTTGTACTTTGAAACCTAAAACGAATAACAGTATTAAACATGAAAAGTTGTGGACTCTTGAACATTAGAAAAAGGCGTATGTAAACCTAGGACTATTCAATCAATGTGTATATATGTACTGGCATCCCAGCCTTGGATGTTTGGCCCTTGTTCACACCTATGCAATTTGTCATGCGATTTGAAATTCAAAATCGGATGAAAAGTCGCACCCTATTTTCGGCATTGCAGCCATACAAATCGCTGTGACTCAAAAAAAAGTTTCTGCACTACTTTTCTGCGATTTCATTGCGCCGTGCATTGACTTCTGTTAAATGAAGTCGCAAGCCGCAATGAAATCACTGATCCAAATCGCACTGATCTGCAGCTTTGAAATTGCGCTACTTCAGTACTGCTGTGAACCAGGGCTTACATTAGACTTTACTCATTAATAATCGGATTTACCAGTTCCCTAACTACATAATTGTAATAGTGCATAGGTCTGTAATCACAGGTATTGTCTAACATAACAAACAACATTTAAAATTGAATTATTATCTATAAGGGTTGCCCAGAAAATGGTTGCTTGTTTTTCTCTTATAGAGACACTACAGTAATCTCTAGTATGACTCGTCTAGCAAACTGTTAAAAGATGTGAAGAGTCTGAGAAAAAAACGTTCATAGCCTAACCACTTAACCACCCTAGGACGTCATATGACGTCCTTAGCTTTTAGTGGTGATATCTGAATGGCTACAAGCACCATTCAGATATCATTCTTTCAGGCCGGCGATTCCCTACACCATAAGAATGATCATAACGGCAGTTTAGCCGCTTGATCTTTCTTATAGGCAGCGGAAGGGGACGTCCCCCTCCCGCCGCCATTCGGTGCTTCTCCCGGGCCATCCGTACGATCGGCGGCAGGGAGAAGAGATCCGTCGCCGCCGGATGCTTGTCAGGATGATGACTGATGACCATCTTTTTTAAAGAGACCGTGTAAAAATAAAGGTAAAATAAACAAAAAAAGAAAAAAAAATTAACGCGCCCCGCGAGCTCGCGCACAGAAGCAAACGCATACGTAAGCCCCGCCCACTTATGTACCAATGTTTGGCGCCATTCCACGTGTGCGCGCAATTTTGAATCGGTGACGTGAGGTATCTAATTACTCAGCGTAACATCATCTTTTACATTATACAAAAAAAAATGGGCTAACTTTACTGTGTTTTTTTTTTTTTTTTTTTTTTCATGAAACTTTTTTTTTCCAAAAAAAAATCGCGTTTAAAAAATTGCTGCGCAAATACCGTGTAACAAAGAGTTGCAATGACCGCTATTTTATTCCACAGGGTCTCTGCTAAAAATATATATATAATGTTTGGGAGTTCTGAGTAATTTTCTAGCAAAAAAATTATGATTTTTACATGTAGGAGAGGAGTACTGGAATTCGCCCGGTTAAGTGGCTAAATATAACTTGGATTTGTAGGTGTAGAACTCTTGTAATGCCAATGTCCCAGAATCAGTGGGTTGAGGCTGTATGGATAATACTTGTCTGTGTGTAAAATCATTTAGAAAATAAGCTGCTTAATGTTGTTTCCACAGGGTTAGCATAAAGGAATCATCTGTTGCCAAACTAGGATCAGTGTGTCGTAGGATTTATAGAATATTTTCACATGCTTATTTTCACCATCGGCAAATTTTTGATGAATATGAGGTATGTATTTCATTATCTTTATTTTATATAATCAACTTCTTTGTAACTCTTGATATTCTCTTTAATATCCTAGTTGTACATAAATGGAGCTTGAGGAAAAATAATTGCAACCCAGTATGGTTATGCACACATCTCAGCTGGATACAGGTCACAATCTTGATTACCTTCTCATTTATTTTTATAATTGCGCAATGGTTTTGCACAGAGTGGTCCCTCCGCTCCTCCTCTTCTCCCAGTGTCCTCATAGTAAGCCCTGTCCTATGGGGGCACCCGTGTGGAAGGTTTTTTATCTTAATGTAGAGAATGCATTAAGGTAAAAAATGTTTTGCTTTTATAACCACTTGAACATGTATTTCCATTTTTTCAGCAAAATTTGAGAGAACCCCACTATTATGTCTGTGATCCTCTTCATACCGCATACCTATTTTTTTATTTTTATATTTCTTACCTTTTTAGATGTTTCTGAGGAGAATGTGTAATGGCTGACTGCAGACATTTCTCAGCTTTCTGGGCTTGGGGACTGGCTGAGTTCAGTTCTTATTAACATTCAATGGAGAAGGCCAGTTCCTAAACCTTTAACCTTTTGGCCCCATGCAGACTAGCATTTTTTATAAGCTCAAAAAAAGCTAGGAAAAATGCTGATAAAAGCATTTTTTGTGCCGGCTTGTAGTAGATGTTTTTAGCTTTTAGCAGCATTTAAGAACATTATCATTTTATTAGCATTTTTACAGTACATAACGGGAAAAAAAAGCTGTTTAAAGCTGTTTAGAGGTGTTTTTAGTAGCGTTTAGGAGCATTCAGCGTTTTTTTTTTTCAACGCTCCAAAAAACTCTGCTCCTAGACACTGAAGCTCAAAAAATGCTAATAGCCTAATGTAGTGTGCATGGACACATAGGATAACACTATTTTGTTTCTAGGAGCAGAAAAAAAATGCTATTTATTTTTAAATATGTCTTTAAATTTTGCTATGTGAATGCTGACAGGTATCAAATATAAAGTAGGTGTTATCCCAATTTGGCTGTAAAAATGGAAATGCCCTTTACTGAAGTTGTGGATGATGGATTTGTTCAGCATGTCTTTGCTGTGCATTTAAGTACATGCTTTCCTAATCCAGTCATCTGTAAATTCGATCCATCTATGGGCAGGCTGGTTCAACTGAAGTCAATCCATCTGATTTTCTGCATGCGATCACTGCCAATGGTTATAGCTGCTAGCAGTGATCATTGTGTTCTGTCGGCAGGGAAGCAACACTCCCTGCTGGAAGACCACTATAGCACTGCGAGAGGGAGCCCCCCATTGACACTGACTGTGTTGATGGGGGAATCTAGCAATTTTCTTTCCTACCACCTGTGGTGGAAGGAAAGAAAAAAATATATAATCTATGGCCTGCTTTAGACCTCGTTTTTACACTTGCTTTCCTCCTTGAGGAGCAATCTTCAGAGAGCATTTGGCAGGCAGCGAGGAGGCGCTGTATCGCCTCCTCCCTGTTCTAACCCCCTAAATGCCAGACTACCACCCCGCAACCACATGCGTTTCCACGGTTGCAGCATGGTCCCATTCACTTGAATGGGGAGCAGTTGAAGGGCGGTAAAAACATGCATGATTTTACTGACCCCCCCCCCAAAACTGCTAATGTAAACAAGCCCTTAGGGTCGGTTCATACATAGGCAACTTGCGCTCCGACTTGTTGCCCCAAGTCGCTTGACATCAGAAATTCCATTGAACTGAATGAGAGCCGATTTAATGCACAATACTGAAGTCGCTCTGACTTCAAAAAAAGGCTCCTGTACTACTTCAAGGCGACTTCTATCTGACTTGTACCCATAGAATTCAATGGAAGTCGCTTCCAGGTCGGATCCCCATCTATATTGAAGCGACTTTACAGGAAAAAGAAAATAATTTACCAAGGTACTCCCCACGAATTACCCAGGCAACCCCCTCCCTTCTCTGATTTGCCACAGGCAAAGTCACCTTGCATAGAGGTTGCTTTAAGTCACGCAAGTCTCCCAAAGTTGCACTGTAGCCGTGTTTAAATTGCCTAGCAAAGTTGCGCCTGAAGTCGGATCGCCCCTGTGTGAACCGGCCCTAACACTTCACTTTAGAGTTTTATTGATCCTGGCATTTAACAGCATTGAATCAGCTAGGCATTGGGAGCATCTAATTTTATTTAAATTTTTTTTTACAAAATTCTTTTCAGAGGATTGTCTTGCTTCATGACCCAGCTGAGATTGCCTGATGTTTTTCCTTTTTATAATGATTTCTTGATCCAAAGGACATCAGGGTATCTGAGGCAAACACATCTAAAACCTAACCTGGCTCGTTTTGTGCAGAGCGGGGTTTTTTTTTTTTTTTTTTTTTTTATTACTTGGTCTTCATTGATATTGAGGAGAGCCCAGTGTCCAAAGTAGTAACACACTTGATCAAACGTTAAAAGGCATTTATTGAGAGTAATTGTACAAATCAAGCCAACGCATTTCAGGGAAACCTGCGTCCCCCCTTCCTCAGGGTTGTTAGTACATATAAAACGGAGAAGGGTGGGCTCTGCGGAGGTACCTAAAACTTTTGTGAAAGTGGATATCTGCAGTGCTGCTGCTGAGGCAGCCACTGCATCAGCACAGCGGGCATCTGCTTTCACAAGAGTTTCAGGTACTTCTGCGGAGTCCACCAATCTCCACTCACGTGTACCAACAACCCTGAAGAGGTGGGGCAGGCAGGTTTCCCCAAAACATGTTGGCTTGATTTGTATATGTTTGAGACTCAATTTTGTTTTTTTTTTTTTGTTTTTTTAACCTTTCATGAAGTGTTATCACTATGGACACCGGGCGCTCCTTTCTCCTAAATATCTTTGCCACTGAAGCAATAATGCAGTCCAACCAGTAAGGTAGCAGCCCACAACCCCAAAGAGAGTGGTCCCCAGCTCCAGCTAACTCTTACCCACGTTGGACATTTTTCAAGAAGCTTCAAGAGACCTCTTGCTTTTTTGCCAGCTGTAGCAACGTTTTCAGGGAATTTTGGTCTTCAACACATTCTGTGTTTTCTCTTCTATGCATCCGAATTTTTATTATTCTTGAAAAATTGTTTTGATCTTAGAGTCCTGTACATCTGTGATGTTTGATAAATTGAATACTGTACTGTTGTTTTTTTTGTTTTGTTTTTTTGTCGGCTCCTTTTCACTGTCCTGGAACTGACAAGATTTGATCAAATAATATGTCAAAATGATTAGAAATGGTTGAATGTTTTTTTTCCCAATCATTGATATACAGAGGACAGACCAAATTATAGAAATGCCTAATGTATTCACGTTAAAGACCTAATAAAGAGGCCACCTTTCCTTCATAATAGTTTGAATTTGCTGGACACCTGTCATACAATTCCTAAACTACTGTGTGTGTGTGTGTATGTATGTATGTATGTCTGTATGTATGTATGTATGTATGTATGTGTGTGTGTGTATATATATTTTTGTGTTTTGAACGGATGCAGTGTCCATTGAAATACATGAAAATGTGTGTTTAAAATGCACATCTATGCACATTGTGTGTGAATATGCATTATGGCAGATTGACGTGCAATATAAAGTGTATTGACATGTAGTTTGATGCATTTCCTTTGAATGCAATGTAAAATACATTAGAAAAAAAACACTTTTGCCCTTGGGACCCATTCATACCAGGGTGGTCTGATTCTGTGTACTAAACGCATGTGCGTTGCATTAAGGAAGGCCATTAATTTGAGTATGCTGCCTAACCGATTACACCAAAATGGATACGGGTGCGTTGCAGTGACATATTTATTGTTGAGACTGCTCACCTTGATGCATACATTTTACATTTTTTTCCGATAGAACTGCAAGTCAAACCCCAATGATATGCAACTCCATTGATTCAGTTAAACTGGCCATATACTGACTGAAATTCACGCAGTTCAGCATGGACTGGATGAATTTCAATCAGCAGGAGGCTATTTGTGCTTTACAGAATTTGATTGGTTGATTGCCTTCTGTCGAAGGGACCCGCTGGGAATTTTTTCTCAATCAGCATCTGCCACTGCTGATTTAGTGTATTCTGACAGCGGCTGGCCACGCTGTTAACAGTACATTGTGCCGGCAGGGGGATTCACGCAGATGAGATGAATGGAGGAATATGTTGGCTTTATTTTGTTTAGCCTGCTGGATGAACAAAAAATAAACATGGGGCAGCTTTATTTTAAAGTGAAATTCCTCCTCTTGCATGTGGTTTTACAGCTGTTTTGTGCACCTCCTGTTTTATTTTCCAAAAAAGTTAAAATCTACATTTTGTGAAAAGTAGATTTTTGTGGTTGTATTATTATGCACTGCATTATCCAAAGTACCAGAATATGATGTCGCATTAATGCTTTTTTCTTTTTTCCTTTTTAGAATGAAACCTTTTTGTGTCATCGGTTCACAAAGTTTGTGATGAAATATAACCTTATGTCCAAAGATAACCTGATTGTTCCTCTCTTGGATGAAGAAGTACAAAATACATCTGCCAGGGAAAGCGAAGCATAATTCTATTCATGTTCAGATAATCCAACATGAACTTATCGTTGATGAATTGATACAACTATTAACAAATCTGTACTGTATATATATATCTTTTAAATCAAGAAAACTCTGTATCTTGTCTTCTAGTGCAGTAGTTATCGGCCTTTTCCAACTTTCTTGGCATATTTAGGGACTGCTTTTGTTGTGAGGTTTTTTAAGCTGCAAATATGTTTTGTTAAGATATTGATCACAAGCAAAATTATGTTTTACCATGTTGGGAAGAAGCAAATATGTATTGGTTAAGTACCTTGTAGTTGTGCAAAAAGGCAGAAGTATTGTGAAAGGGATGTCCTGTAAAGGTAATAGAAAATATATTTGTACAGCAAGTGGTTTGAGCACATTGAGGCTCTAAAAATAGATGCATTTGCAAATATAGCCTGAAATAATGGGATTCAAACTGTTTTATCATTGTATTCTCTGGACAATGGCCTGTTTGTGTTTTTGTCAATGCCTGATAATTGGTCCTTAGGATTAAACTACAAAGGCAGTTTTAAAGGATGATGAGTTCAGCTTTGGGAATATATTGCATCTTCCACCTGTTTTTAGGGTGAAACATGTGACATGTTCTCACTCCTGCAATGGCTTGGCGATCTGAGCCCTCAGTGACAGCAGTACGAGGAGAAGTTCCCCATACTAGCTGACAATTTTTGAAAAGAGCGTGGCTGTGCAGGGCTCCGCCCACATGGCCGTGTCATTCATTCAGAGTTTTGTGAATGACTGAACTACAAGTAGCAATATCCTTTGCGGC
This sequence comes from Glandirana rugosa, assembly GCA_018402905.1. Taxonomy (NCBI): domain Eukaryota; kingdom Metazoa; phylum Chordata; class Amphibia; order Anura; family Ranidae; genus Glandirana; species Glandirana rugosa. The sequence continues at coordinate 1,007,556 of BLSH010192136.1, read as the reverse complement.
TGTCGGCTTTTAGTTCTCAATGAACCACCAAGGCACTGTTAAGTGTTCCAGGTAGTTCATTGATTCTTCCTGTCTTTGTGAAACTGCCTGGCCGTACGATGTACTGGCAGACAGCTTACACTGACAGTCTGGGGGAGACCTGCATTGCACCCATGATTGCTGGTGCAATGCTTTACAGCAGTGGTTCTCAACTCCGGTCCTCGGGACCCACTAACAGGCCAGGTTTGCAGGATAACTGAAATACATCCCAGGTGATATCATTTGCTGCTCAGTGATTGCAGAATTATAATCTGCATCTCCCCAAGGTAATACTTAAAATCTGGCCCGTTAGTGGGTCCCGAGGACCGAAGTTGAGAACCACTGCTTTACAGGCTCCTAAAAAAAAAAAAAAAAAAAATAGTAAATGCACATTTTTTTTGTTTTTTTTTTACCTGCGGAAAAATGTTCATTTATTTATTTATTTTTAAAGGTGAACTTTATCCTTTAATGTCACAGTTGAAAGATTTTACCACTTGTTGATGGTCACCTCGTTAGGCTTGAGCCACACAGAAGATTTTACTAGCTCAGTTGTGCCACTGAAACGTCTAGCAATTAATAGCTAGGAATAGCAATTGATTGTAACACAGATGTAGCAAATGGCTCCCTGTGATGTAAGCTACACAAATAGTGTGTAGTGGTGATCAGTTTTGCATAATTCCACAAGGCTATAATCATGTGCAGTTGATAACTACAAGATGCTACTTGTGTAATGCAGAGCCCTTAATAGAGAGCCATTTGTTCTGTTAAGCAATCATTAAGTAGCAATTAATCGTAAGATTTTAGTAACTTACAGTTGAGCTACTTTAAAATCTTCTAGATGGGCCTAATCAGGTGATTGCTAGTAAGTGGTTATTCTCTTAGCAGCCTGTGTAGCTTTTTACCAGAAATATATAGAATTAACCGCGCCCACTATAAAATGAAATAAAGAAGTGTAAGAAGTATTTAAAAGTAGTAATGATTCAGGCTGCTCGCAAATAAACAATAGATCAAGAAATTGTTCAAACAGAGTAATAAAATAATTGCAGCGCCCAAAGATATTAAGAAGAAAATATGAAGTAAATGGTCTATATATGCAACATAGATAGAAAATAAATAATATATAATAAATAATTATTCTTCCTTTTAAAAAGAGATAGTGACAAAATCTTAGAGTCTTATCCAAGTCTCACTATAAGCTCGTAAATGTGAATCGAGAGGGTACTCCTTCAGAGTCTTCAGTGAAATAAGCCCCTAAGAGGGCAACAAGTAATGGTAAAGCCTTTGTAAAAAATCTTCATATAAAAGACATCCTAGCGAACCCTGGATTCTAGTAAAGATGTAAGCTTACCAGACTCAGGTAGAACATGCGCAGGGGTCACAATCCACTCTAAGGGTAGTGGTAACCGCAAATCATCAGGGACAGGTGATCCTGGACATCTATAGGGTCATCACAGGCATGGACTTCCATTGGTCATCATGGACAGATCATCCCAAGCAGTATTGAAACGGAAAATGGGTCCAATCACAAGGGGCTCCGAAACCTCTCCCTACTCTTCCTGTCACTTTGTTTTTATCCAGAGCTCTTTTTATATTCCACCAATGTGAGTATTATTAATCCCTTATGTTCTAATAAAAAAAAATTTTCGGAGCCCCTTGTGATTGGACCCATTTTCCG
>BLSH010192136.1:983629-1005410 GCA_018402905.1 Glandirana rugosa | reverse complement strand
GTCGTGACCCTTCGATGTCATGTAACTTGGTACTTACGGTTGCACATGACACTGTATGACTTTGTCTCGTACTAGGGGAGGGAAGTCTCGGACCCGGCGTCCCGTCATAAGGTTGTATTGTTGGAGTTTGTGTTAAGGTTCCACTAGTGACGGAACGATTTCTACTCCCATTTCCACTACCTGACCGGTTCGTACAGAGGTCTGGATTTGGGATAACTCGTAGACACCCCGTAGGAGTTTGTATTCCACCTCCTGGCGTTCCAGACATTATAGGTGGTCGAGGCACTACAGCAATACCTCCTCACCTTTGTCTAAACCGCTGGCAACAAAAGTGAGTACACCCCTAAGTGAAAATGTCCAAATTGGGCCCAAAGTGTCAATATTTTTTGTGGCCACCATTATTTTCCAGCACTGCCTTTTAACCCTCTTGGGTATGGAGTTCACCAGAGCTTCACAGGTTGCCACTGGAGTCCTCTTCCACTCCTCCATAACGACATCACGGAGCTGGTGGATATTACAGACCTTGCGGTCCTCCACCTTATGTTTGAGGATGCCCCACAGATGCTCAATAGGGTTTAGGTCTGGAGACATGCTTGGCCAGTCCATCACCTTTACCCTCATCTTTAGCAAGGCAGTGATCACCTTGGAATTGTGTTTGAGGTTGTTATGTTGGAATACTGCCCTGCGGCCCAGGCTCTGAAGGGAGGGGATCATGCTCTGTTTCAGTATGTCACAGTACACGTTGGCATTCATGGTTCAATGTACTGTAGCTTCCCAGTGCTGGCAGCACTCATGCAGCCCCAGACCATGACACTCCCACCACCATGCTTGACTGTAGGCAAGACACACTTGTCTTTGTACTCCTCACCTGGTTGCCGCCACACACGCTTGACACCATCTGAACCAAATAAGTTTATCTTTGTCTCATCAGACCACAGGACATGGTTCCAGTAATGCATGTCCTTAGTCTGAGTGTCTTCAGCATACTGCGGGCTTCCTTGTGCATCATCTTTAGAAGAGGCTTCCTTCTGGGACTACAGCCATGCAGACCAATTTGATGCAGAAATGCTGGCAACACTCGTACATCTATTTCCCAAAGACAACCTCTGGATATGACAGTGAGCATGTGCACTCAACTTCTTTGGTCGACCATGGTGAGGGCTGTTCTGAGTGGAACCTGTCCTTTTTAAACCGATGTATGGTCTTGGCCACCGTGCTGCAGCTCAGTTTCAGGGTCTTGGCAATCTTCTTATAGCCTAGGCCATCTTTATGTAGAGCAACAATTCTTTTTTTCAGATCCTCAGAGTTCTTTGCCATGAGGTGCCATGTTGAACTTCCAGTGACCAGTGTGAGAGAGTGAGAGCAATAACGCCAAATTTAACACACCTGCTCCCCATTCACACCAAAGACCTTGTAACACTAATGAGTCACATGACACCGGGGAGGGAAAATGGCTATTTGGGCCCAATTTGGACATTTTCACTTAAGTGTGTACTCACTTTTGTTGCCAGCGGTTTAGACATTAATGGCTGTGTGTTGAGTTATTTTGAGGGGACAGCAAATTTACACTGTTATACAAGCTGTGCACTCACTACTTTACATTGTGGCAAAGTGTCATTTCTTCAGTGTTGTCACATGAAATGATAGAATAAAATATTTACAAAAATGTGAGGGGTGTACTCACTTTTTTTTTTGTGTGTATATATATATATATATATATACACACACACACACCAATCAGCCATTATGACCTTTCATCCAATATTGTGTAGATCCCCCTTTTGCTGCCAAAATGGGCCATCGAGGCATGGACACTACTAGACCTCAGAAGGTATGCTGTGGTATCTGGCATGAAGCCATCAGTAGCAGATCATTTTAAGTCATGTAAGCTGCGAGGTGTGGCCTCGGCCAAGTCAACAACTCAAACTTGTGTTCCTCAAGCCTTTCTTACACCATTTTTGCAGTGTGGCAGGTGCATTATCCTACTGAAAAAAGGCTATTGTCATCAGAGAATACCGTTTCCACTAAGAGATGTATTTGGTCAGCAACAATGTGTATTTAGGTGGTACACGGCAAAGTAACATACACTTGAATGGCAGGACCCAGGGCTTCCCAGCAGAACATTTCCCAAAGTATTACACCACTTCTGCTGGCATGCTTTTTTTTTTTTCTCCCCATAATGCAACCTTGTGCTATTCCTTTTCACAGTCCAGTTCTGATGCTGACATGCCCATGGTAGGTGCTTTTGGCTGTGGCAACAAGTCAACACAGGTAACCTGATCAGTCTGCAGCTATACAGCCACATACACCTCAAGCTGTAATGTGATGCCCATTTTTTCTGCTTTCAACACCTCAATTGTAGGGATGTTTGCTCGCTGCCCCATATATCCGACTGACTTTCAGAGGCCAATGCCAGAACAGAGTGGCCCTTGGTCCTGTCCAGTTAGGTAGTCAGGCACAAGGCTGTAGCCCAGGCTGCCCCCTGAAAAAGGGTAATAGGAGTATACCTTTAGTACGGAGTGTGACAGCAGTCGTCCCAGGGGGGGTCCACAGAGTGTGATCCAGGATGAGGAGCCCCACCTGCCTCTAAACTACCTACACCACCATCCCCAGACTGTGCACCCCTTTACTGTAAACTCCAAACTATACGACCCTTACAGGGTGTGCAGCCCACTAACCGTGTACACATAAAAGTTCATTCCTCCCAGATACTGGGGTCATTATTAGACATTTCCTCTTACCATGAGATGCACCCTCCTAAGTAAGCACTGCTTTTTACCCTGTCCCCTCGTACACCCCACTCCCTTCATCCCCTCAAATTCCCCCACCTCAACTCAATACACCCCCCCAATTTGGCACCCCCCACACTTGCTCTCAAACTCTGCTCACTTTGGCTTAGAACTACCCAGCAGGACCTACCCATTGCAGTTTTTTATGTGTTTGGAGAATGCCCAGAAAGCCAAATTTTGCTCAGCTTACTCATCACTAACCAAGCATACCTAGGGCCCAGGACTTGATCCGCACTGGCCATGAGCATAGGTGTGCCTGGGCACACCCTAACCAGTACGTGCAGTGCAGGCCATGCTCCCCCCCATGTTGGCTTACCTCCTCTCCCCCCGGCTGTTGCAGGGGTTATTTCAAATTGGAGAGCAGGGGAGGGGGCTAGTAAATATGTAATTTACCGGTCCCTTCCTTTTCTAAGTGAACACTCTCACTCACTGTGTTCATTCATAAGTGAAGCATAGTAAGCTGTGTTTACTATGCTGCAATTTGTGAATGAACAGGAATCCACTCAGCACAGAGCTCTCCCCATGCAGCTGAGGCTTCAGAGAAAGGTTTAGCTTTGGGGTGCACACCCTAATGAAATTGACAGTGCACACCAATGGCCATGAGATTAAATGTTAATTACCCCCCCCCCCCCTTCCTTTTAATTGTGCTTAAGAGCAGCTTAGTCATGGAGTACTGTGAGCCCAGCTTGCATGATGACGCTGACCCTAGGGGGGCATGTAAAGACTTGCTCTTTTCACTGCAAATAGGCAGAATGACATGACTGCTAGTGTTGGATGTAAGCAGTGGGTTTTTGATGTTTTTTTTTAACCCTGGATGGGAACAAAATAAAAATTTCAACGTTAATAAAAAAAAAGGTCAATGTACAAAAGTGCAGCGCTAATATATAAATTGATATCAAAAATATAATTATAAAAAAACACAGTTCATATGAGTCCATATAATAAGGTTGATAGGTTAAAAGAATCAACAGAAGAACCCGACTCAAGGTGCCTTCATCATACGTGGCATACAGCTGTAGAGACCGACTCAGAGAGGAAGAACCATAACCACACCCAGTGAGGCAAACGTGCAGGCTCCTTACCAGATCAAATTGACCACCAGATTATAGGCTGGTCAAACGTGCCTCTGGAGAAGTATGGTCTCTCCACTACATCTGAATGTCGTCTCCCAGTATCACAAATGGACTTACAGAATCCTCCTCTCGGCATCACATAGTGCACGCAGAATATAAAAATGAGGAAATCATAGTGCAATATGGTAAAAAAGGATTTATTAAAAATGGTTGCACTTACATCAAAGAAGTATGTCAAACGCCTGTAATAATACCAGAAAAAGCAACTGCAGCGTCCCAGCTCCAGAATAACTTTCCTTCCCGGCTCATGTGTGTCCTCCAATCACAGAGGGACAACGTGATGATGTTGCCGCCTTAGGCCACGCCTACGCGTTTCGTAATTGGCGTACGTCATCTGGGCCGGGCCAAGACGAGCTTCATCATGAGAAGCACATATATAGAGCCGGTACGCCATGTTAACTCATGGCAGGCGCTCTGTAACTGCCATGTTGAAAATGGAATCGTCGCACCCTATCTTAACTACTAAAATGAAAACATTACTGGCCAGTAGAAACATATCTATAACAGGCTCATAACAGCTGCCACAGATACATTAAAGATTTATCAAAAACGGGAATGATACTAATGTTTAAAATAGCCAACCTCAAAAGTCTCTATATTCCAATTATGGACAAAATATTGTTTTAGATTTTTTTTTGCAAATATAATCTTTATTAACACCCGGTAAGGGCGAGCACCAGTGCAGTACATCAATATTCTGGAAAGATAACACAGAGAATCGGAGACATAAACAAACAACCAGTAGATAGCATATATCAGGTACAGTATTCAGGTCATTTTCATTTGGTAATCTTGAACTATTGTCGTAAGGCACATCTGGTTACCATTCTTACAGTAGTTATGAGCAATCTGGCAGCTCTCCCCTAAACTACCCTTTTCTAATAAAAGGAAATAAGGGGATGAGAGAGAGAACGGAACAAGTAACCAAGCAAAGAAATAGAGTGAGAGAGAGAGAGAGGGAAAAAGAAAAGAAGGGTAAAGAGGGGAGGGGGGGGGGGTTAAGAAGTAGAAGACAGAGTAAGTGGGACGGGATGGTGGGGGGAGAGGAAAAGAATGTGCGAGACAGCGACGGCGTCCGCTGGGGTGGTCAGGGGACCATCAAGGTTGGCGGATGCAAGTGAATTCAAGGGGCTATTGCAGTAAGTAGTGCTTTGCCCTCTTCTGATAGAATGAACATGTTCCACAGTCCCCATGTCTTATTGTATCGGTCCCGTTTGTGCTGGGAAGTGAGGATCAAGTCCTCATCTTATTTATCTGTTCTACTTTATGAAACCAGCGGGCTATGGAGGGTGGGTTTTGTTTTTTCCAGTAGAGGGAGATACAGGATTTGACTGCGTTTAGCAGGTGACGTAGAATAGATCTACTGTATGTTTTGGGAGAGATCTGGGAGACATGGAGGAGGAAGAAGGCTGGGTCTTTCGGGATCTGGTGTTCCGTAAATTATTGCACAATAGTGTGTATTGTTGACCATTAGTATTGCAGTTGGGGGCAGGATCAGAAAATATGTAGCATAGTCCCTCTACTCTCCCGGCATCGCCAGCAGCGATCCGTGGATGCAGGAAAGCATGCGTGAAGTTTGACGGGTGTGTAGTACCATCTGGTAAGTATTTTGAAGTTTGCTTCCTGGATCTTAGTGCAAATAGAATATTTTTAGGGTGAATCAGATTATGTTCTGGACCTAGGTTGTCGTGAAGGTGCATTTAAGGTCAGCCTCCACTTGGTTAGACATGGTAAATGAGGTTGTTCCGCTGGTGTGTTTAGTAAGGAATAGGACTTAGACAAAACTTGGGGCAGATCGTCCGTGTCCGAGCAGTATTCTTCAAACGTCGTCAAAGGCCGGTGAAACCTAGATGGGTTGTGAAGGGATTGTAAGAAATGATGCAGCTGGAGTGCAGGCCAAAACGATAGGCGGTACGGGCCCCCCTCCTCTGTCAGGGCGGCGATCGATGGCCAGTGGCCTCCCCTTAGGAAATCTGCGGCACGGTCAAGGCCCGCTTCTTGTAAGTGTCAATAGTCGTGGGAGTCAAGGCCAGGAGGGAATAGAGGATTGCCAAGGATAGGGTATAATGGGGAGTCCAGTGTTGTCAACGGTGTCTGACTAATCACCTGGGAGCCCAGGTGAAGCGTGGTACCAATGAGTGGATGGGCTTTTAGATCAGAAGGTATTGAATCGAAGCACCAGAGTGCGCTTTTCAGGGGGATGTGCGTTTGCTTCTGTTCTATCTGTGCCCATAGTTTGCGATCCATGTGTCGTTTCCAGTCAATGATCCAGCCTATATGTGCTGCTAGATAATATTTCTTGATATTCGGTACTGCAAGACCGCCAAATTGTTTCGGTAGGGTCAGGTGTACATGGGGGAGACTGGGTTTTTTATGAGCCCAGATAAATCGGGAAAATAGAGACTGCACTTGCCTGAAGTAGGCCGGGGGAATCCTGATCAGCAAGGCTTGAAGTAGGAATAAGAATTTAGGTAATATAACCATTTTTGCCATTGATCTAGTAAGGTGCAGGTTTTAGTCGCCAAAGGTGGGAAATTCAAGTTGAACATACGGGTCAGGTCCGCCGGTATATAGGTGCGAGATATTTCAACGCTGTAGGGGTCCATTTGAATCGAAAATTGGCTTGTAATGTCTGCAGGAGGCCGACGGGGAATGCAATTCCTTCGCCTCCAATTTGTCGAAAATTAATTTTAAGGTTTGCTAGCCGACCATAAGTGCTAAATTCTTGCATGAAGTTGGGAAGAGATACGGTGGGATTATTGAGCGCAAATAGGAGATCATCCGCGTAGGCAGAAATCTTATGTTGGATGCCATCAATGTTCAGGCCCTGAATGTCGGCGTTCATCCTAATTTTGCAAAGGAAGGGTTCCAGTGAGAGGGCAAAAAGGAGCGGGGAGAGTGGGCAGCCCTGCCGTGTCCCATTAATTATGGGGAATGGGTCAGATAAGATGCCGTTAGCCTTTACCTGGGCTGTGGGCCAGGAGTATATACCTGCTATCCAGCCAATCATAGAATTCCCCAGACCTATATGGCGGAGGACGGAGAACATAAATCCCCAGTCCACCCTGTCAAACGCCTTCTCAGCATCAGTGCTGAGAAAGACGCAAGGCGTGCGGGTTGTGGAGGCTGCGTGTATCAGGTTGAGGGCTTTGGTCATGTTATCCCGTGCAAGATGAAGCCCACTTGGTCCAGGTGTATTAGGGACTGCAAATGTTGCGCCTATCTAGTCGCAATGATTTTAGTGAATAGTTTCAAGTCTATATTTAAGAGGGAAATGGGCCTATAACTACCACAATGCGCAGGGCCTTTAATGTCTTTAGGGATAACAGAAATGTGTGCACTCTTTTATATTTTTTTTATTACATGTTCTATGAAAGATAAATAGCACCGATAAATATAAAATATTGATGTAGTATGCTTTATTATATAAAAAGGACCCCATCACAGACTTCACAGGACAAATATAAAACCATGAAGAGAATCCATAAGAAAAAAACACCAAATAGCACCATTAACTAATATTAATAAACGCACAAAACACATCAAATTGTGATTGTATTTCAACTGCACTTATTGAGCTTGGGAAAAAGGAAGAAATTTTTTCTTTGGATTCAAGAATGCCGCTTACAATTATATAGCATACAAATTAGCAAAATATACCTAAACCAATTAGTAGGCTTGTGCAATTCGTTTCGTTCCGAATTTTTCCCGAATTTTCATTTTTCTAAAATAACTAATAATATTTGAAATAATAACTAACTAATAGCTATGAAATTTTAATAGCCATACTTTCAAGAAAATTCCAATACCTATAATTTAATAGTTATTTATTATTATTTCAAATGTTCTTTCTTATTTCCGAATTTTGGAAATTCGGAAATAAAGAAGAACATTTGAAATAATAAGTCATTAATTTATTATTTTAACATTATAAATTATAACAAGCTATTATTATTTCAAAATGTCTTCCTTATTTCCGACTTTTGCAGTGTTTGACTGTATATATGCATACTGTATGTATGTGTATACTGGGTGTGTATATACAGTATACATACAATATACACACAGTATATGCACACCCAGTATACACATACTGTACATGCAATACAGTATACATATATACAGTCACACACACTGCAAAAGTTGGAAATAAGGAAGAACATTTGAAATAATAATAGCTTATTATTATTTATAAGTTAAAATAATAGATTAAGAACTTATTATTTCAAATGTTCTTCCTTATTTCAGAAATTTGGAAATAAGGAAGAACATTTGAAATAATAATAGTTTATTTATAATGATTTAAAATAATACATTTATAACTTATTATTTCAAATGTACTTCCTTATTTCCAAAATTCGGAAATACAGAAATAAGAAAGAACATTTGAAATAATAATAAATAAACTATTAAATTATAGGTATTGTAATTTTCTTGACAATATGGCTATTAGTGATACATTTCATATTTAAGTTCACCAACAGCCAAACTTTCAAGGAAATTTCAATATCTATAATTTAATAGTTATTTATTATTATTTCAAACATTCTTTCTTATTTCCGAATTTCAGAAATAAGGAAGAACATTTGAAATAATACGTTATTAATTTATTATTTTAAATTATGAATTATAATAAGCTATTATTATTTCAAATGTTCTTCCTTATTTCCGACTTTTGCAGTGTGTGACTGTATATATGCATACTGTATGTATGTAGGTATGTGTGTGTGTGTATACTGGATGTGTATATTGTATGTATACACACAGTATACATACAATATACACACAGTATATACACACACATACATACATACATACAGTATACATATGTACAGTTACACACTGCAAAAGTTGGAAATAAGGAAGAACATTTGAAATAATAATAGCTTATTATAATTTATAATAAGTTAAAATAATAAATTAATAACTTATTATTTCAAATATTCTTCCTTATTTCCGAATTTCCGAAATTCGGAAACAAGAAAGAACATTTGAAATAATAATAGCTTATTATAATGTATAATGAGTTAAAATAATACATTTATAACTTATTATTTCAAATGTACTTCCTTATTTCCGAAATTCGGAAATACAGAAATAAGAAAGAACATTTGAAATAATAATAACTATTAAATTATAGGTATTGTAATTTTCTTGAAAATATGGCTATTAGTGATAAATTTCATATTTAAGTTCACTAACAGACAAACTTTCAAGGAAATTTCAATATCTATAATTTAATAGTTATTTATTATTATTTCAAATGTTGATAAATTTCATATTTAACCACTTCAGCCCCAGAAGGATTTCACACTTTAGGACCAGAGCACTTTTTGCGATTCGGCACTGCGTCATTTTAACTGACAATTGCGCGGTCGTGCGATACTGTACCCAAATGACGTTTGCGTCCTTTTTTCCCCACAAATAGAGCTTTCTTTTGGTGGTATTTGATCACCTCTGTGTCATTTCTGATCGCCGCTATAAACAAAAGAAGAGCGACAACTTTGCAAAAAAAACCAAATGTATTACTTTTTGCTAAACTACAAATCCAAAAAAAATATATATATATAAAAAAAAAATGTTTCCATCGGTTTTGGCCAATTTAGATTCCTCCTCATATTTTGGGTAAAAAAAATCACAATCGGGGTTTATTGATTGATTTGCGCAAAAGTTGCCGCTTTTACGGATGCTGAGAATTCATTTCTGGGGTTTTTATTTTTTTCTTATATTTTACTAGTAATGGCGGCAATCTGCGATTTTTAGCGGTCCTGTGATATTGCAGCGGACATGTCGCACCATTTTGACACTTTTTTGGACCATTGGCATTTATTATACAGCGATCAGTGCTATAAATATGCAGTGATTACTGTGTAAATGCCATTGGCAGTGAAGGGGTTAACCTGGAGGGGGCGCTCTAAGGGTTAATTGTGTTCCCTGGGCGTGTTCTGTGTGTGGGCTGCCCTGGCTGGGGAAAAGGGATGATCACGGCTTCCATATACAGGAAGACTGTGATCATCGCCCTTCCCCCTCTAACAGAACGGAGATCCGTTTTTACATACACGGACCTCCGTTCTTTCACTGCGGGGGGGCCATCGCGGGTAGCCGGCGGTGATCAAGTCTGCCTCACCCGCTCCCCGGAACCCCCCGCACACAGTGAGCACGCGAGCGGCACTAGCTATCGCAGCCGCCATCTTATGACGCCGGTTTGCGATAATGAGCCCCTCTGTTGCCGTCAGACTGCGGTCGGCGGTCGGCAAGTGGTTAAGTTCACTAACAGCCAAACTTTCAAGGAAATTCCAATACCTATAATTTAATAGGTTATTTATTATTATTTCAATCGTTCTTTCTTATTTCCGAATTTCGAAAATAAGGAAGAACATTTGAAATAATAAGTTATTCATTTATTAATTTAACTTATTATAAATTATAATAAGCTATTATTATTTCAAATGTTCTTCCTTATTTCTGACTTTTGCAGTGTGTGACTGTATATATGCATACTGTATGTATGTATGTATGTATGTATGTATGTATGTATGTATGTATGTAGGTATGTGTGTGTGTGTGTATACTGGGTGTATATTGTATGTATACACACAGTACACATACAATATACATACAATATACACACAGTATATACACACCCAGTATACACACACACATACATACATACATACAATATGCATATATACAGTCACACAAGTCGGAAATAAGGAAGAACATTTTAAATAATAGCTTATTATAATTTATAATAAGTTAAAATATATCAATAACTTATTATCTCAAAATGTTCTTCCTTATTTCTGAATTTCCGAAATTCAGAAATAAGAAAGAACATTTGAAATAATAATAGCTTATTATAATTTATAAGTTAGAATAATAAATTAATAAACTTATTATTTCAAATGTTCTTCCTTATTTCCAAATTTCCGAAATTCGGAAATAAGAAAGAACATTTGAAATAATAATAAATAACTATTAAATCATAGGTATTGGAATTTTCTTGAAAATATGGCTATTAGTGATACATTTCATATTTAAGTTCACTAACAGCCAAACTTTCAAGGAAATTCCAATACCTATAATTTAATCGTTATTTATTATTATTTCAAATGTTTTTTCTTATTTCCGAATTTCGGAAATAAGGAAGAACATTTGAAATAATAAGTAATTGATTTATTATTTTAACTTATGATAAATTATAATAAGCTATTATTATTTCAAATGTTCTTCCTTATTTCCGACTTTTGCAGTGTGTGACTGTATATATGCATACTGTATGTATGTAGGTATGTGTGTGTGTGTATATTGGGTGTGTATATACTGTGTGTATATTGTATGTACACACACAGTATACATACAATATACACACAGTATATACACACCCAGTATACACACACACACACACACACACACACACATACCTACATACATACAGTATGCATATATACAGTCACACACTGCAAAAGTCGGAAATAAGGAAGAACATTTGAAATAATAAGTTATTCATTTATTATTTTAACTTATTAATTATAATAATCAATAACTTATTATCTCAAATGTTCTTCCTTATTTCTGAATTTCCAAAATTCGGAAATAAGAAAGAACATTTGAAATAATAATAGCTTATTATAATTTATAATAAGTTAAAATAATAAATAACTTATTATTTCAAATGTTCTTCCTTATTTCCAAATTTCCGAAATCCGGAAATAAGAAAGAACATTTGAAATAATAATAAATAATTATTAAATCATAGGTATTGGAATTTTCTTGAAAATATGGCTAATAGTGATAAATTTCATATTTAAGTTCACTAACAGCCAAACTTTCAAGGAAATTCTAATACCTATCATTTAATAGTTATTAGTTAATTAATATTTCAAATGTTCTTAGTTATTTTCGAATTTTCAGATTTCTGAATTTCAGATTTTTGGCTGTTCCGATTGCCAAATTTCCGAATTACCGCATTTGCCGAATTACCACGAATTTCTGAATTACTGCAATTGCTGAATTACCGCGAATTTTCGAATTTTGGATTACGAATTTTTTAATTTAGGAATTTTTTGAATTTCCGAAAAAATTAAAAAAACGAAAACAAATTTTTCAGCCATACACAAGTCTACCAATTAGGAATTACTGATAAAGCAGTTTGTAACCCAGTCGATATTCAAACCGAAAGGGACATAAGACCGTACATTAAAAATCCATTGGGTTTCGAGGTGTGAAATGGCCCTGACCATATTCATCCCTCTCCAATGTGGGGAGACTTTATCAATGGCAAAAAAGGAGGCACCTACTAGACTTGTGTTATGATATTTAGCATAATGTCTGCATAAATGATGTCTCAAATCGTTTCGTAATGTTGCCTACATGTTCTGATAGGCGCACATGTAATTCTCTTTTAGTGTGGTCTATATATTGTTTAGAACATGGACATTGAATCATATAGACCACATATTGCGTAGAACAAGTCATGAAACAATTGATGTCAAATGTTTGTCCAGTTTGCGTAGACTGGAAAGAGGTACATTTCCTCCCTTTAAATGAATTAATCTGGCATATACTACACCTCCTACACGGGAAGAAACCATTCATTGTCTGGAAAAAAAGAGATCCTTTTAGGGGGATTTATGACATTAGGGGTCACCTTGTGTCTCAAAGAAGGAGCGCCCCCTATAAATAACAGATGGATGTTCGGAAATTTCAGACCTTAGAACCCTGTCATTCCTTAGGATCCCCCAATGCTTTTGAAGGATCTTTTTGACAGAATAATGTTGGGATGAGTAGCTAGTTATCATAGACCAGCTAAATTTTTTGTCATGTGTAGACTGAGAATTAGTTTTTTTTCTTAGTTAATATAGTCTGTCTGTTGATATTACTGACCTCCAAAATAGTAGCATCTATGGTACTGCCTGAATACCCTTTTTCAAGAAACCTCTTTTTTTAAAATCTCTGCCTGTTGCAAATAATCTACTTTCCGAGAGCAGTTACGTCTAATAGGCAGAAACTGGATATTGGGTACTCTCCATTGAGCCATGCTGCAAGATGGCAGCTGGACAGAGGAATAATTCTGATCCGTCTCTTTGAAGTGCGTGGTAGTGACAATCTGATCAGCCTCAACAGTGATGTTTAAATCTAAGAAGTGTATCTGGGTGTCACTAGCCTCGTACTCCAAATAGATGCCTTTGTCATTCTGGTTAAGCATATTCATAAAATTGGCTAGAGATAACAGATCTCTGTCCCAAATTATCAGCACATCCTCTATATGTATCTTTTCCATAGGTACAGGCCGCTAGGTGGATGGTCTAAGATGCTATCTTTTTCCCACAGGGCCATGAATAAATTCGCTAAACTGGGTGCAAATTTAGCCCCCATCGCGACACCACGGTCCTGCAAGTAAAAATTGCCACTGAACCAGAAATAATTATGGCCCATGGCAAATGTTAGTAATTTGATAATAAACTCCTTCTGTACCTGTGGAATTGTACCATTCTGTTCTATAAAGAACTTGCAACCCATGACGGTGTGAGATGCTAGTGTAAAGTGAGGCGACATCAGCTATCGCTAGAAGATATCCCTCTTTCCACTGTATCTGTTGTAGAGTATTGATAACCTCTGTTGTGTCCTTTAGGTACGCTGGGGCGTTCGTCACCAAAGGTTGCAAAAATTCATCCACATAACGTCCCACCCTTGACGTCAATGAGACGATGCCAGTAATTATAGGCCGACCAGGTGGGGTTTTTGTGGATTTTCGGCAGGTAGTACATAACTGGTACCCTTGTTGCTGAGGGCACCAGATATGTAAAATGTCAGCTAGAACCTTTGCTACTGATAGGCTGCCTAGATGCATGTCAAAAAATAATACCTTACAGGCAAGTGCTCCAAAATGCTGAGCAGTGAAGAGAATGTATTTTGGTGTTTAAACAGCACACAAGAGGGCTTTGAAAATTGTATAGGTTTATAGATATGTATTCAGTCAAGTTAAGAAAAAATAAACTTGTGCTCATAGGGTTCAATCATCAAATGAAAAAAAGAAATTGCAGAGTGGTGAGATGGACTGCTCATTTATCCCAATACCATATTTGTTTTCTTTCTTCACCTGAGCTCCCTCTAGTGGTAGCTGAGAGCGCATGCTGCAGAAAGAAGAGATCCTTATTGTAATGTTGTAATATTGTCTTGTACCATAATGCGGACACTTTTTATAGGTTAATTTACCTTATTATGGAAACTTTTGGACCCTCAGGCACTGTATGATATCTGAGGAAGGAATCTAAAAGGTTTGGAAAATTGCATCTTTAAGAAGTTAGCTCACAAACGGTAACACTTACTGTAAATCTCCCATTTCTCTCCATTAATTGTACTGTCAAAATATTAAATTGATTGTTGTTAAAATTAGGTTTCCAATGGAAGAGTTACTTTCAAAGAAGAATGTAAACACTTCCCACAATGTTCACACCATCAAATGGCTCTAATGTAGATACCTTGTCCCCTGAAGTCCCTTTAGAAAACCAATTCTTCCTCAAGGGTTGATCTCCTGGTCACCCCCTACACTTAGTGGTTCCTTTAGTTGACTCCTACATCACTACTGTGTCCTTAAGGGCTTATTCACATGGGCGACCAAGAGGAGCCACCCACCTAAACAAAGAAATGCAGCCGCTCAGTGATGTACCCATGCTGTGGCCATGATGTTTTGTTCCACGGATGTTGCAAAAGTTTGATAGCATGCTGCATTTGGCAAGCGGAACTGGCAACAAACATGACCCATTCACATGACTAGGGCTGTGCCACAACCATTCTGCAAATGTGTGCAGTGCATGCGATTGCAGCATGGTGGTTAAGCATTTTGAGGGTTAAAGCAGACACTGAAGAGGCAACCTATCATCTGCTCACTGCATGTAAAAAACCCTCTGAATAGAGATCCATCGCTGATCTCTTTTCAGAGGGATGGCTGTATAGCTGTACATGTGCACAAGCCCTTAGGGATGCAGGGGTTGGCAAGATGAACTACACAACCATGAAGTCAGTTTCTGCAGTGAATTTGGGGGACAATTTCATTGCATTAGAGGAACATTTGAAGACATTGACAGTGGTAAATTTAAAAGAAATAGTATATACTTTACAGGAACCAATTTAGTGGAAACTTTAATTTTAGTGGCAAAATAGCTTTAGTCACTTCAGCTCTTGCACCTCTATAGTCCTCATGGCCCAGAGCAATTTTTACAACAATCACTTTTCTCGAGTTTAATCCTTAGAGCCCTTTCACACTGAGGAGCTTTACAGGCATTTTTTTTTAGCTAAAAATAGCGCCTGTAAAGCGCCTCTTAAAGTCAGTTTGTCCTTTCACACTGGGGCGGCGTGCTTGCAGGAGAGGAAGCGGACTCCTGCAAGCAGCATTTTTAGGGCAGTGCGGGAGTGATGTACACACCGCTCCTCCACTGCCCCTGCTTATTGAAATGAATGGGCAGCTCTTCCGAAGCGTCTTTACACCGCTCCGGACGCGTCAGGCACCAGCGCTTTTAACCTCATCTTAGAGGTTAAAAGTGTTTTGCTGCTGCCCGAATTGAGGTGCCAAAGCGCCACTATAACATCAGTAAAGCGCCGCTAAACTAGCGACGCTTTACCGCTGACGCTCGAGAAGCCCCAGTGTGAAAGGGCTCTTAGTTTAAAAACAAATAGTGCTAATGTAGATAATAGGTGCTTTTATTCCATAAATGTAGTTTATTATGACACACTAATGTTTCTGCATGGCAAAGTTTACAAATGAAATGAGGATTTTTTTTTTAATGTTTCAGATGTTTTTAATGTTGCAATGTAAAGGTTAACAGACAAACAAATGAAAACTACACAAAAGCGTGTTTAACCACTTCAACTCTCACACCTGTGAATATTAAAACAATAGTGAAGCACTAGCCCTCTAGTATTGAAAAAAATTCAAATCAAAATAAGAGTGTAAAGAGGCTAGAAACTACTATGACTGCAAATGAAAAAATAACACTCAATAAAAACTGTTCAAAATATGCGCACACCTCATATACAGACCTTGTACAGGTCCACATAAGCCTTCCCCTTAGGCCCCTTTCAAGCGGATCTGATCGGATGCTCCATTCACCCCTATGGAGCAGCAGATGTCAGTGGTGACATGTCCGCTGACATCTGCTGCTATCTGGTCCTGTCAGCCCAATCCAGACGGATGGTGACCCTATTTTCCATCTGTCCGGCGGATCGGATGAAATGGACAGGCGGTACGTTTTCATCCAATCTCCCCATAGAGGAGAGCGGGACTCTGACAGGTCTGTCTCAGCACAGTGAGCGGATACGGATCTGTCATCCTCCTGCTCAGAGCTGATCCACCGCTAAGCAGAGCCAGGGCTAGTGCAAGGGCTTTTGACACCCTAGGCAAAAGCTCATTTTGCTGCCCCTTGGCTCCACCCCTGATCCCACCCCCTTTGCCCTGCTCATGTATACGATGGAGGTGGCGGAGGTGGAGATTTTTGCAGTGCCTCTCTACCTATTTTTTTAGCAGTGGTCCACAGGCCCACACCTGTGCCTCTGGACCCAGCCTAAAGACAAATAATGGTGGCACTGGCTCACCACCATGGACAGGCTGGGGTAGTATATGGACAGGCTGGGATAGTATAGGGACAGGCTGGGATAGTATAGGGACAGGCTGGGATAGTATAGGGACAGGCTGGGGTAGTGCAGGGACAGGCTGGGGTAGTACAGGGACAGGCTGGGGTAGTACAGGGACAGGCTGGGGTACATATAGTCACATAGTTATATTATTTACATTAAGGAAAGAATCCAGGCCTTTTTTAAAGCAATCAACCGTGCTGGCCAAAATCACCTCTGGATAGAGTCTATTCCACAAGGGTAGTACAGGGACAGGCTGGGGTAGAACAGGGACAGGCTGGGGTAGTACAGGGACAGGCTGGGGTAGTACAGGGACAAGCTGGGGTAGTACAGGGACAAGCTGGGGTAGTATATGGAGGGTGGGAAAACTACATGCAGGGCTTCCATCTCACCCACCCCAGCCGGTTTCATCATTAATGTAGCACTTCCGGGCCGGGCAGCTGCTCTTTACCCCGGCTCTCACCCCTCCTCTTCTCATTGCCGCTGCTAGGGCGGCGCCGGCACTGCAGGCTGTGGATAGAGTGGTACCGGAGAAAGCAGGCTGACAGAACGTGGGTGGAGAGCAAATTGTTTCTGCACAGAGCGCGGGGGTGGCGGGGATGTCTTCACTGTTCACAGCATGCGCATTTTACCTCCCTGGTGTGCAGCCAGCCGCGGATCTCCAGTGACATGAGTGATTGATGCAGAGCAGTGATGGATCAACAGCGGCTGGGCGCCCTCGGCGGCAGTGCGCCCTAGGCGGCCGACTACTCCACCTAGTGGTAGAGCCGGCCCCGAGCAGAGAGGACCACCCGTGTGAAAGGACCCTTAAGGGTATAACTCCAATGGCTGGCTACTTTTCTCCTGTTCTAGGGAAAATTGCTTCTGGTGTGCAGTAATCCTCATGCAGATGGTGCTCAGAGATTTAAAAGAAGTGATATAGTGCTGAATTGTATAAAATAGTTGCTTCATTAAAATCCTAAAGCCCTTTAAAATTCAAGATTAGACAGATAAAGTATCACCTCAAAGGTAGCTTTTGCAGTTAATATATTGTTCAATTTTAAATAGAAATTTAGTGTAGGTTAGGCTTTGTGTAATTAAAATAACTTGACTCTTTCATTTGCTGTGGATTTTCTCTCCTTAGTCTTGCAGAGTGTACTGTCATCAGATCTTTTGTATTTTTATGTATGTGTCTTTATCCTATACATACATAAAAGTAAAAAAAAAGGATGCATGTGCTATTCGGTGGATTATTTACCTCTCCACAGAACACCGAGCATAGTGGTGTCATACTCATACTGCATATGATATATTAGGAGGTTAGAGGGTCAGATGTGTTGTATCAGCATACAATCTGTGTTCTTTAGTCATATTTTAAGTGAGACAGGTTTCTTGGTCTTAACAGATATATTAGGTGGCCACACTTGGTATGTTTGCTATAGGTCCTATGCCCTAATACATTCAGCAAACTGTAGCAGGTATTGCAAATACAGTGGAACCTTGGAATACAAGCATAATCCGTTCCAGGAGAATGCTTGTAAGCCAAAGCACTCGTATATCAAAGCAAGTTTCCCCATAGGAACCAATGGAAACTCAGATGAGTCGTTCCACAGTGACTGCTTGTCTATGCAGTACTGTATGTGGCCAGAGGTGTGGGGGCGCTGGTGAGGCTTGGAAACATTCAGAAACGCTCGGGAACTGTTGACATTTTCGGTATTTCTGAGTGCTTCTGAGCTTCACCAGCGCCCCCGCATCTCTGGCCACATACGGTATTGCATGCACACTCTTATACCTCGTTACTCGCAATCCAAGGTTCCACTGTACTCTAAAGATGGCCATTATACTGTTCAAATGTCATCTGGTCCTGATAAACCTGGTCGAACTCGCTTTTTGGGTGACCCTGTTGGCCCCCTCCTGCCTGACATTCTTCCTTTGAAAAATTGAAGCTTGGCAGAAATTGTCAGCTGAACAGTGGCTGCATCCAATCCAACGTTAAGGTATTCTGTTAGAATACAACAATCGAAGCAGGAGATTTGTCTATGTGCGCTGTATAGAGTGGATGGAGAAATCTGTTAGAGGCTGAATGAAAAAATGTAATGGCCAGGTTTAGGACGTGTCAATAGGTTTTGGGCTTGCGTCAATGGGCTAATTTAGCTTGCTTTTGACATCAGTATGAGGAGCTTCTGTGATCATTTAGAATTCATTTACAGGTGCATCAAATGTGCACTTGACCTGCTTCAAACTGTTTTTGCATTATTATTATTATTATTACTACTATACAGGATTTATATAGCGCCAACAGTTTATGCAGCGCTTTACAATATAAAAGGGGGATAATACAGGTACAATACAATAGAATACAAAAGGATTAAGAGGGCCCTGCTCAGAAGAGCTTACAATCTAATAATTCTTATAGACTTGTATGTAGAGGGAAGAGTTCTGACGTGAACAAAGGCCCATTGCCATGGGATATTAGTAAACCGCAGCATACACCAAAAATACACTCAGAGTATCAAAGTATGCCATACACCCCTTACAGTCAGCACACTGCAACATGCATCCCAGTACAGTCATTACACAGCAACATTCACCACAATACACACCACATTTCCAACCATGTACAATAACCTCAGAACACCAGCACTAAGCAGCATGACCCTCAATACCCTCAATTTGAGCAAACTTTCAGGAGCTTTACTGTTGTAGCTGGGATGAAATAACTACATCCATACACCTGCCCTAACCTCTTCTGAATGAACAAACACGGATTGCTTGGGTACCAGGCAAAGGGGGGGGGGGGGTGCTTTGACAACACAACCAAAATGTCAGTTGAAGCCCAGAACCCAGGACACCAAGAAGATGTGGAATGTGTGATTAGCAATGCCTATGATTCAGTGTACACAACACTTACTTTTGACGTCAAATTTCAATTTAGTCTTAGTCATAGTCTTTTGAGTAAAATGCCATTTTTTTTCTCAACAAAAAGGTTTTTATTGTACATCTGTAAAAGTACATACACATACACAAAGCATCATAGAATCAACAATATATGCCAGGTGACCGTGCAATAATACAACAAGAGACATTCTATAAGATTTGTCAGCTTAAACAATAAGGATTCCAGCCAAGACTCTGGAGCATAGACCATTATAAAAGGCACATATTGGATCTGCTTCCTTCAACTGCCCTGGGATTTCCTCTGCATCCCCCTCCTCAAAGGACCATCTACATGAGCAGTCTGTCCATGGTCAGATCAGCTGGTGCCAAGCCTGGTAAATTCAACCAAGGAGCCCACAGTCTTTCAAATTTACCACCAGTACCCCTATGCTGGTATCTAATTTTTTCCAACCGGAGCGTATCACCCATTCTAGCCAACCATTCTTTCACTGTAGGGGGGTCAGTAGATTTCCAGTGGGTTAGTATTGCTAATCTAGCCTGGAAAGGTGCTCTGACGTACAGCCTGTCTGGGGACATCCTCCATTTGTAAAGCGTCTAGTATTCCTAATAGGCAACATTTGGGATCCTCTGGGACTTGTATTTGAAATACCTGGTTAATGGTATTAATGACAGATTTCCAATACCTGTGGAGCTTGGGGCAGCGCCATAGCATGTGGATCAAATCCCCGTGATCTTTACAGCATCTAGTACACGTGGGATCAGATTGCAAATCCATACGTGCTAATTTGGCAGGTGTGTAATGGACTCTTAGCACAATGTATAGCTGTGATAGACGTTGGGCTACATTCAGGGAACATTGCGTGACTGACTGTAGGGCCTCCTCCCATTGTTCCTCCCGGAAGGCTCCCAGATCTCCCTTCCACTGGGCCACGGCTCTAAGACTGGAATTTGGTAGGATAAGGTCTAGCAGCATCGCATAACTATTAGAGATAAAGCCTTTATATGCGGAGATCCCATGTATAAAGTTGAAAATGGGGGCAGTCTCATATGTCCATGTGTCCACCTCACGTTGTGCATTCTCATGGCGGAGTTGTAAATAATAAAAGTGCATGTGAGACGTGAGTGAGAAGGAGACCTAAAAGATCCACAAAGGGTCTCAATTGTCCATTCGTAAAAATATGAGACATATGTGTAATACCCTGTCGCTTCCATATAGCCCCGCATTCCAGTTTCATTAATTCCTGATAATGAGCATTGTCCCAAATAGGACTAAACTTAGTAAATCCTATAATGTCTTATAGTGTTCTGATTTTGTTCTAAACCTTTTGCATGAGGTTGTAGGTAGGGTAAAGTCTGTTCGGTTTACCAAACCTCGGCGCCTCTAGGCCCTCCGCCACCTCCATACCCACTGCCTGTTTGAGAAGTTGTGTGGTTGAGTCCCTCAGGTTTAGTGCGCATTCAGTGTACTGGTTAATAGCCCTAGCTATATGTTGTAGCTGGGAGGCCAGATAGTATACCCATGGGTTGGGGAGTGCAAGACCCCCCGCATCCTTATGGTGTTGTAGCTGTTCAAGTTTTATTCTCGCTGATTTAGACGCCCACATAAGTGTTCTAAAGAGCGAGTTAATGATTCAGAATTTTTTAAGGGGGATAATGACAGGGGTGTTATGCAGCACATACAGCAGCTGGGGCATAAGGATCATCTTTATGAGATTGACCCTGCCCACCAGAGAGAGCTTTAATTTCATCCAAACTCCAATCTTATCTCTGGATCTGTTAAGAAGTGGAGTTAGGTTGAGGGGAACATAAGCTAGGGGGGAAGGGGTGATCCATATGCCTAAGTATTTTATTTTCGTGGAAACCGGTATCTCCTGTATCTTCCCCACCTGAGGGTCTATCAGTGGCGGCTGGTGAAGTTTTAAGATGGAGGGGCGCCAGACCCCGCCCTTCTTTTTGACCCCTCCCGCTTCTCAGAAGCCCCACCCACTAGGTTCCAACCTTCTTTTTTGGATTATATATATATACACAATGATACACGAGACAGCATATACTGCAACATCCCAGAAATATTCTGTCAGTCACCAACAACCATGCCACGTTCAAAGTTACTTAAATCCCCTTTCTTCCCCATTCTGATGCTCAGTTTGAACTTCAGCAAGTTGTCTTCACCACGTCTAGATGCCTAAATGCATTGAGCTGCTGCCATGTAATTGGCTGATTAGCAATGTGTGTTACCAAGCAATTGAACAGGTGTACCTAATAAAGTGGCCGGGTAACTGTATATATTCAATAAAGTGCCCTGTGCAACCACCACCAGCCCACCGACATCCAAAAATAATGTTTTTTCAA
>BLSH010192136.1:956107-966266 GCA_018402905.1 Glandirana rugosa | reverse complement strand
AGTCATATCCCCTTGTTGACCTCGGTTTTACCCAAGTCAAAGGTGTAGGAGTAAGGTCTCCGAGAGGGTTGGCTATAGACGTGGAGTTCCTCCCTTACCAGTCTCTATAATGCACCACGTATCAGGTGAGAGCATCAGACGCCGTCTCGGGAAAGTAACGTTTCTGTTTCCAGCTAAGCACTGTAACGGGACACTCGACCCCTCATCGTCCTCATCGTGAAAAATCAGCCCAAAGACGCAGAGGTCCGTAGAAGGTCCGGGTAGAGGGCATGGTTGGGTCGTTTGCTGCACCCCCGCCCTTCATCTGAATGTTTGAAACACTTGGCTCAGTTTATGGGCCCGTATACTGCAGTACCTGTTTGGGTCCTGGGTGACTTCAATAATCTCCTAGACAGACACTTAGATAGGTGGTCACCACGCGGTGGCCACCCGGTCGCATCTCCCGCCCCCACGTCGTTTGCTGGGTTGGTACGGGAGATGGGCCTGGAAGATGCCTGGAGACGCAGAAACCCGACTAAAAAGTGCTACTCCTGCTACTCCCCAGCTCACAGGGCAATGTCACGAATCGACCTTTGTCTTTGCAATGAAAGGGCTCTGCCGCAGACTACGAGAGTGGACTATGCACCACGTAATATCTCTGACCATTCCCTCCTTGAGGTGCAGATATCGGTTGGGAGAGCCTCTGGAATGAGGATGTGGAAACTGAACCCATTTTGGCTCCAGTTGTTCCCCTATACTGACTCTGTACCTGAAGCTATAGCTGAATTTCTAAGATCAAATAGAAACACGGCAGATATGGTGGTAGTGTGGGACGCTACGAAAGCACATCTCAGGGGCCTTCTAATAAGGCAGATATCGGCCATTAAAACAGGCACGAGGGAATGGGAGGAAACAGTCCTACAAGCAGTTAAATTACAGGAGGCAAAATATATTGAAAACCCATCTCAAGCCACGGAACGTAGCTGGTTGGAGGCCCAGACCATGTATCAAAAAGTGGTGCTTACCTCTGCGGAGAAAAAGTGTTTTTTCCTCCAACAAAAATACTTTGAGGAAGGGGAGAGTACCGGGCACCTGCTATCGGTGATCTCTCGCTCTCAACAAGATAAGATCTCTGTAGATGCTATTCGGGGACCCACGGGGGACAATGTCTGCGATATAGTACAAATCAGCTCAGTATTCAGGGATTTTTTTCAGGAGGTCTATTCCTCAAAGGTAAACCCGACAGATGAGGAGTTAGAGGGGTTCCTAAACCAATGTTCACTACCACGACTAACCTCAGCTGCTCAGGCAAAATTGAATGCCCCTATCAAATTAGATGAATTGACAGAGGCTGTAGCGACCATGGCCAACAGCAAGGCACCTGGTACGGACGGTCTCCCAGCGGAGATCTATAAAAGATATGGTGAGTCTTTGCTCCCCCCTCTACTAGATACATTTAATGCGGCCCTAGAGAGGGGTTGCCTCCCGACCTCTATGACAGAGGCAGTGGTTGTGGTAATTCCGAAACCTGGCAAGGATCCACTGCTGCCTGACTCATACAGGCCCATATCTCTTATTAATACGGATATTAAGATACTGGCCAGAATACTTGCAACTAGACTGGCGAAGGTGGTGATCCATCTGGTACACATTGACCAGTCGGGTTTCATACCAACCAGGTCCACGGCCCTTAATATACGAAGACTATTTTTAAACCTTCAAATGCCGGTCGATAACCCAGGAAACAGGGCGGTGTTCTCCCTCGACGCTGCCAAAGCCTTTGACAGCGTCGAGTGGAAGTACCTCTGGGCAGTGCTGCGCAGGTTCCATTTGGGAGAGACCTTTATATCCTGGGTACGGTTATTATATAATTGCCCTAGGGCTAGAATAAGGGTAAATGGGACACTCACGCAAGCTTTTCCACTACAAAGGGGGACTAGACAGGGATGCCCCCTGTCCCCCCTGCTGTTTGCCCTGGCACTGGAGCCGCTGGCAGCCAGGATCAGGGCATCCACAGAGATAGTGGGATTCCGCAGGGGAGAGAGAGAAGACAAGTTATCCTTATATGCGGACGATACCTTAATATATCTAGGGGATACATCAGGCTCGCTGACAGCAGTGATGGAGCTTATTACCCTATTCGGATCCTATTCGGGATTCACCATTAACTGGCACAAGTCGTCTCTTCTGTTGCTTGACCCCCTAAGAAATACCCTCCCAGACGTGGCCTCACAAGTAGAGATAGTCCAGTCCTTCAAATACCTAGGCATAACAATAACGAGTAATGTTAACGACTATATTGCTCTCAACCTAAAGCCACTATTACAAAAATTTAAAAATAAATCTGCGAGCTGGTGCAAATTGCCACTATCAGTTACGGGCCGGGCAAATCTTATCAAAATGGTCTGGGCCCCACAACTATTGTACATATTACATAATGCCCCGGTATGGATACCCCACTACTGGTTTGCCCGGGTTGATTCACTCTATAGAGCGCTGATATGGAGGGAGGGAGTGGCCCGGATTAAATTATCTACATTACAATACCCCAAGGACCAGGGAGGAATGGCTGTACCTCATTCCTTTACGTACTTTTTGGCAGCCCAATTGCAGCATTTGTCGGGATGGGACTTGCCGGAGATGTTAGACCCCTCTAGAACCCTGCTGATTAGATCCCTGGAGCAATACACTGCTATGTCACAGATGGAGTTAGGATTGTCAGATGCACCACTGAAAGACATGACTGTAAAACTGATAGCCAAAGTGTGGAAAGAGACTAAAAAAAGAGTAGGCATTGAAGGATTCCTGAAATGTACCCCTATGTGGAGTAATGAGTCATACCCCGAATTAATGAAAATTCCAGGACACACTCTGTGGAGGGAAGCTGGGATTAAATACTTTTCACAGCTCTTTGAAGGCCCGAATGTAAAAACACTTGAACAACTGAGCACGGAATTTCCATTGCTTCGAGTATGTCCCTACAGATACTTTCAGTTAAGACATGCCTTGAGTAGACAAGGCAGAAATACCCCGCTTAAATTGGAAGACTCTGATTTTCTGGCTTCTATTCTGAGCACCTCAGATAAAAAAGGCATGATATCCCGGGTATATGCTAGCTTGCTATCATACCTCCAGGCCCCCGATCTTCTTCCGTGTAGAGAAAAATGGGAAACGGAGCTCGGGCCCATTGATGGGGACAGATGGACGCAGATACTGAGTACGGGACCACTAGTGTCAGTGTCAGCGGCTCAGAGATTGTCTCATCTCTTCGTACTTCACAGGACATATAGAACCCCAGTACAATTGCACAGATGGGGCAGAAGAGATTCCCCCATCTGTCCAAAATGTCAAATACATCCGGGTACACTACTTCATCTGTTATGGAATTGTCCGAAACTTAGGAGATACTGGCAGGGGGTAATTAGCTCTATAAATACTATATATCAGCTCCAATTGCAGATGGATCCTGTCATGTGTTTATTGGGAGGTTTAGAGGAGGAGCAATACTCCCCTGACACATATACCGATCTGGTCAGATTACTATATATAGCACGGAAACTGCTGGCACGATACTGGTTATCCCCTCACACACCTACGCCTAATCAATGGATTCAACAGGTGAATGGTATTCTGGTGAGAGAAAAGTACACGTATCAACACAGAAAGGTCCCTAACAAATTCCTTAAAATATGGTGGGAGTGGTTGGATACCCCTGGGGTTGCCCCGCTCCAACTAATTAGAGACAGGCTATTACAAACATGAGTAGTAGAATGAGGGAATTTTACTGAACATCACAATGACGCTAACTAGGTCTTTCCATCAGATGAACTTGAGCCCATCAAAGTTAAATATTGAGTAACCATGGCACTAATTAAGTTTGATTAGTTAGTTGGTTTTTCTTTTCTGTTTCTTTCTCTTCATTGTTTGAGACTATTGAGAATGCAGTCCCTTTTTTGTACATATGGGATGTAAATGATATCCGGTTATGTATGTACTGACTAAATCTATTATATGTTACTCCATAATATGGGGAGGTATCCCTCCATCTCTCATTACAAAAACTGTCTGTACTGCTTGATTTATGTACAATAAATACTATTTTTTCTGATTAAAAAAAAAAAAACTTCTCCACAGGGCGTATATCCCCTACAAAAACAACCCCGGAGCCTCTTCATGCACACTTTGTGCCTCCGAAAGACCCTCCCTTCTACATCGCTTTTGGCTATGCCCTCATGTGGCTTCCTTTTGGGATCAGATCATCACCTTTATACAGGGCATCACTGGCCTGAGTATACCCCAGGATCCTACTGTGTTATTATTTGGCTACTGGGACCAAACTACCCAGCCGACAACTGCACAACAAACTACCACACTCCCCCTATCTTGGATACAATCAGTTCTCTTAGCATCACGCAAGGTCAT
The DNA here is from genome assembly GCA_018402905.1 of Glandirana rugosa. NCBI lineage: Eukaryota > Metazoa > Chordata > Amphibia > Anura > Ranidae > Glandirana > Glandirana rugosa. The sequence goes on along the minus strand of BLSH010192136.1, from coordinate 961,865 downwards.
TCTAAAGGACTGGTCACGGACACCAAGCCCATCTATGACTCAGGTACATAAGGACCTCCTATGGCTCCTTTACATGGACAAACTGACGATGGACCCCTCATCCATCCCAGCCCTCAAAATTATATGCTAAAAACCTTATGGGCAAAGGAATTGGAACAGTTCCAAAAACCCTCTCATCTTTACCATGACGGAGTCCAATCTCCCCTCTCACAAAAGGACTAATGTACTCCTACACCAGGACTGCATTAACACAGGACATGATAGTATTCATATTTATTCTTATTTGTTTTTTTTTTATTGTATGGCCTATACATCCCAGACACGGCCGTATAAGTTGTTTGGCAAGGACATTTATGCTGAAACTGATACGAATGATGATAGAACTAGACATTGCGGAAGGTCCATCCTCATATCTCTATAACATTCGTCAGGTCTACTCAAGGTTATTGATCACACTCTTTACGCACAGGCAGGACCCCCCAGCCCCGTACCTCCCAACGTTCACCACTAGGACCACTAATTTCAGTATCGCCTCAACTAGAATACCCACTCTCCCCCCTAAACCTGTGGATATCCTACTCGACTTAATAAAGGGAAACAATCCAATGACCTACTTTAAAAATGAACACCATCTGGACATGCCCAACACTCTCCCGGACCCCTGTATCGCCAATTCAAGTCCCTATGACCCCCCCCCCAGTCATGCAGCACCCCCACCCCCCCTTTCCCTCTTCCCCGTCCCCAAACCTTTTAGTTATCTATACATGGGTTACACATGTGACTTCTATACACCTATTACTACACAACCTTGTTTAATAATATCTTTATTGTACTCAATGCATACTCTGAATTGATCTTCATTGATGTTCCTACTACGAATATGTTTGGTATGTTCTCATCTTTATTACTCTTGATTTATGAATTCACACCGATAATTGTAAACTGTTACTGAAAATGACAATAAAATCTCTTGGGAAAAAACAAAACAAAAAAAAAACCCAAGGCCAGAGGGTTCTGAGAGGCTCAAAAACATCGATCCCCAATGTTTTTGGACGTTTTAGATCAATTGGAAGAAAAAAATGCTGACCCTTTAAAAACGCAAAAAAAAAGTGCAAAAATGGCGGTAATATAACCCTGGTAAAAGCTGAAAAAAATCACTGATAAGCTACTGATGTTTTTTGGACTTTTTTTTTAAGTCCTTTGTGCATGAAGCCTACATCTCCCATTTAATGAGGGTCCACAGGTTCTCAATAGGGTTTAGATCAGGTTGGGAAGGGGACCATGTCATTATTTCATCTTTAAGTCCTTTACTGGCTAGCCTTGCAGTGGAGTATTTTGAAACATGTGATGGAGCATTGTCTTGCATCAATATCATGGTCTTCTTGAAAGATGCAGACTTTTTCCTGTACCACTGCTTGAAGAAAGTGTTTTCTAAAAACTGGCAGTAGGTTTGGTATTGATTTGAGTTGATTTTGAGTCCATGTTCAACTTGAAAAAAGGTCCAACTAGCTCCTACCAGTACCCCACCTCCAGCTTGCTGGCATCTGAGCGGAAGTGGAGCTCTGTGCCCGTCACTGATCCAGTCACAGGCTCATCCATCTGGTCCGTCAAGAGTCACTATTACCAGTCCATAAAACCTTTGAAAAATCTGTCTTCAGATATTTCTTGGCCTGGTCTTGACATTTCAACTTATGTGTCTTTTTCAGTGGTGGTCAGGTTTCAGCCACCCTTACCTTGGCCATGTCTCTGAGCACTAAACACCTTGTTCTTCTGAGCACTCCAGGTAGGTTGCAGTTCTGGAATATGGCTGAACTGGAGGATAATGGGTTCCTGCTAGCTTCACATTTGATTTTTCTCAAATCTTTAGCAGTTAATTTGTGTCTTTTTTTCTCAACACATTTCTTGCAACACCCTGTTGACTATCTGCAACAAAACATTCAATGGTTTTGTGATCACACCCCAATATTTTAGAAATTTCAAGAGTCCTGCATCCCTCTGAAAGACTTTCTACAGTTTTTGACTTTTCAGAGTCAGTTAAATCTCTTTTTTGGCCTATTTTGCCTGAGGAAAATAAGCTGCCTAATAATTATGCACACCTTAATATAGAGTTTGATCTCCCTAGGCCTCACCCTTCCTCATTACACAAATACACATTATCTGATATGCCTCAATCCAATAGCATTCAAATATATACAGCTTGGAGTTGGGCAGTATGCATAAAAATTAAGATTCAGTCAAAATAGCCACTTGCCTAAGGGCCGGTTCACACTGCAGCGGGACGGAGCGGCGCGACTTCGCGGCCCGTTCACATCTAGGCGAATTCGCCTCAATGCTGTGCAAATGGGACCGTTCTAATAGGAGCGAATCGCTTCGCTCCGCATTAGAAAAATGGTCCCTGCACTATTTTTAGGCGATCTCAGGCGGCTTGCATTGACTTCTATGATAGAAGTCTCCTAGCAAGCTGCTTTGAGATCGCCTGGAGCGCCGCATCGCGCCGCTCCGCCTCGCTACAATGTGAACCCAGCCTAATAATTGTGCACACAGTGTAGTCTGGAAAAGCTTCACATCTTGAGGCACATTTCAGCTCTGTTGAACAGAGAAAAAAAAAGAAAGAAACTAGCTGATACGAAAGCGATGTGTACAGGTGACCGTAGGTAAACCGTTATTAGTACAACATACTAAATGAGGAAATATAAAATGTTAAGGCAATAAGTGGCTAACAAGCGTAACAGATTTTTGGAAACAACAGAATAGAAAACGAGCTAACGAATGAAGTGTAAGACTGCATCACAGGAGAATGAGATGCAGGTATGTGAAATGTGAAAACTCCTCTTTTCAGAGAAAGGGCAGTTTATATGCAGATCTAAACCGAGCCTTGCAGGAGTCTGTTGTTAGACAGATGCTGGGCAGATGATCCAAAAAATACAGATGTGGGTTTTACCATTTTTTGCATATAAAATAATAACCCAGTCTTAGTTACTTGCTCTCCATAACAGAATACAGTTGAAGTGCAGTATGACCCAAACAAATTGGATATCAAAGAGCATTAGAGAAACATCAACTGCAAAGCATAGTGAATGGAATGGAATTAAATTATCACCAGAGTAGCAAAAACGGGAAATTCTGGGATAACTATAGTTTGCCACCTTCTAAAACTCAAATTTGTCCCAAAAATCCTACCTTCGGAGGTTATAAGGCATATTTCTCCACAAGAAAGAGATGAAAGTAATTTTGGAAGTTTAGAGAAAGTACAACATTTTTTCTGAGCTGCGTTGTGAATTTGTGTCAGTTGCCCAATGTACTTTTTTTTTTCTATATCAGAATGTAAACAAAAAGGGGCATTAGGGATTTTAAAGAGGAGCTCCAGGCTCCCAAAAAAAATAAATAAAAGTCAGCAGCTACAAATACTGTAGCTACTGACTTTCAATATAAGGACACTTACCAGCGGTGATCAGTGATGTCGGCACCCGAGCTGATTCTTCAGTCGTCTTCGGGTTCAGGCGCCGGCATTGTAAGTAAAGGAAATCGGCAGTGAAGCCTCCCGGCTTCACAGCCGGTTTCCTACTGCACATGCGCGGGTCACATTGCGTGTTGTGAATGGTCCCACAGTCTTCTGGGACTTGTATGTGTCCTAGAAGACTGCGGGGGAAGGAGGAGGAGCCGAACATGCTTGTAGATCGCCGCAGCGATCTGAGCCAGAATTGGGAGCGGTTGTTTTTTTTGGTTACTATGGGGGGGGGGGGGAATGCAGAGAAAACACTGAAACGCCATTTTGTCTTGGATTCCATTTTAAAATATCGTTTTTTCCTCTGTCTCTTGATGTTCCCCACCCCCCTTCTTCCATTTTACAATTTACAGTTTGCACATACAGATAAGATTTAATCTCTAGCTCCAATTACTGTACCAGTTCGTATTAGCCCCCATAATTATGTTGTAGCAAGTATTACTTTTGTTTCTCCTTAAACACAACCCCATAACGCTAGGCGTGTCAAGATGTAGATCTCTTTATTCCAGGAGGGGTTTTAGCTAATTATTATAATTGCTAACCTATAGTCTCATATTATTTGGAATATTATTAACTTTGTATAATTGTTAACCTATAAGGTGACGTGTTGCAGAATATCATTAACTTTGTAACGCCCTTCATAATGACTATAAAATGTTTGGCTTAAACGAATACAAGTCAGAATAATCTTGGCATACAAACTGTCTGTCTGTGTGTGTTTCTCAAAACGCTAAGATTATTCTCAAACTGGATCCTTAAAAGACACAGGGTCGCTGCAAGCCAGTCAGAACAGCAGGCCTCGCTGATACCCCAACAAACTTGGAGGTCCCACCGAGATTCGGAAGGTCGTCTTCACATCTTCAGACACTCCCGGTAAGGTATTTTTTTTTATTATTACCTGCCGGAATTGTCTAAAGAAGCTGACCAAAATCCGAATAAAAGTGTTTTTAGTATGTATGTGCTGGGACCCACTTTTTGAAGTGGAGAGTACAGTACAGGGGAAGAGGCGCTGCAGGTAAATTCTAGACGGCTAGGGGGGATTATTTTATTTTTTTGTTGTTGGTTTTGTTTTTTTTGTTTCCGGGAGACACTTGTGTTCTGGGTAACACAGTCATAATAATCCCCTATTTTGTGTCCCGAAGGGGCACCAGGTACTTCCGGGAAGTACAGTTTGGTTCTGACTGATTTTTCTTTCCGGGCAAAGAATTAGGCTTGAACCGACACTGTGTCTGTATTTCTTTTTATTTGTGCTTCTCTTACTGTCGCGTAGAAGTATAAGATAATTTGTTTGTATGGTACAAGAGTCCAGGTGGTAAGTGTATGGACCAGTACCATTGTTATTTATCTCCTGTGTATTTCTTTGTGTGATACACAAGACATTCTTCGGTGTTCAATAAGATAAAGGTTTTCCAAGTATAGGAGAGTTGTACTGCTTTGAACACAGAATTTGAGATAAAATGCATGGAAAGATTTTTTCAGTGTCACGTGTTTCACATAATTAGAGCACCTTACAATCTTTACGCCTGGTCAACTACTAGAGAAAACCCCCAAGAAAATTTAATGAGCTAAAGTGGTTCGGAATAAGTGAGATATGCAAGATGTTTGGTTAACCCATGAGTGCACGATCTGGAAGTATGTTGAGTTTTTCTGTGTTGTTACATAGGCTGTATTGTTATCTCTTAAGAGGTTAAATGCATTCCGTTCCATAGTGGAAGTGAGATGATAAATGGGTAATGAGAAGTGTAACTGGTTTATATATTTGAAGGTTTATGTAAGTTAAATATTGGAAAAGAAAGTTTTGTGACATTGTAAGTAAGCTGATGTGAGAAAAATAGAAGTTTTCTTTTTTCTCTTTGTCAGAAATTTTTTTTTTTGGGAAAGTTTAATTGTAAGAAAGTGATAGTATGTGTTGTATACAGATGGGAAAATGTAAGTGATCCAGAGAGGTAATTGTGTATGTAGATTAAGTGATGAAAAAGGGTAGACATATGTTGTGTATGATAGTGAAAGAATGTTAATTTGAAAGGGTTTTTTTTTTTAAAGACTGTTTCTCTTTTTTCTTTTGAAGATAAAAAGAGTGTAGTCGAATGAATGTTACAGTGTTTTGAAAGAAAAGGTTATAAATTGAATGTATTTGGAAGTTTATATATTTGGTCAATGTGAAGAGTAATGGGTAAATAGTAGAGTGAAGGTGATACCTTGCCTTACGTAAATTGGAGAATTCTCTATTGTTATGTCGGATACATTGTTGTG
>BLSH010192136.1:857629-887060 GCA_018402905.1 Glandirana rugosa | reverse complement strand
CCGGGTGAAAGTGATTCAGTGGCTAATCATGTCTCCTGATCTGAACCCAATCGAAAGCCTATCGGGAACTCTGAAGAGACAAGTTGAGCATCTCTCCATCCAGCATCCAGGCCCTAAAAAAGGTAGTTCTTGAAGAATGGAAAAAGATAGATGTTGCAATATGTTGCCAACATGCTCGTTACATGCCTAGAAGAAATGGTGCTGCCATGGAGGTCATACAAATACTAGATGTAGTATTTTGTTGTGGGGTGTATTCATTTTTGCATCAACTGAATTTAGTAAAACTGAATATTTTGTAATCTAAGTTGTATTATTAACCTTACTTTCATGTAATGACTAAAACCAATGTTCTATAAAACTCAGTTTTGTCAAAAATTTGGAAATTGGTCTTGTGTTCATTTGGATATTGATTAAAATCTTACTTTTCAAATGGGGTGTACTGATTTATGCTGAACACTGTAACTGAGAATTTCAGGAGGCTATTCGTAGCATAAAAGTCCAGTGCTGATGTTTATTTAGACCAGTGTTTCTCAACACCAGTCCTCAAGGCGCCCCAACAAGTCATGTTTTCAGGCTTTTTGTTATTTTGCACAGGTGATCAGTTTCGTTGCCTTAGTAATTACCACAGTTGTTTCATCTGAGGGTAATCCTGAAAACATGACCTGTTGGGGCGCCTTGAGGACTGGAGTTGAGAAAAACTGATTTAGATAAATATAAACTATTTGATCAACTTTTATCCCACACTTTCACACTAAAACAGTCACTCTTGGCTCATCCTTTCTTCCAGAATGAACAATGGCAGGAATCACAATGATCTCCAAAGAAGGGAAAGATCTACTATGCCAAAGTTTATAGGCCAATCTCTGTAATTAATAAAGACTAAAAAATTATGCAGAAACATTGGCCATGGCCCTGGCCTCGAACCACTTTTACCTTTCTGGATTTATTCAGGCCAGGTAGGTTTTGTCCACAGGCTAGAGACCACTCTATAAAAAAGATTTTACTCACATTATGCCCATTTACATGCCCACTTACATAAAACACCCCCACTACTTCTGTCTACTGATACTGAAGGTGATTGACCACCTTCATTGGTCCTTTATGCACATGACCTTGTAACTCATGGGTCTTGGCCCTAACCTGCTGTCCAGAATCATGACCTTATATAAAAAACAAGCAGCTAAAGCCAGAGAGAATGGCATCAATTCTCCTCCTGATGATCTTTATAATACCAGGCAGAGTTGCCAATTGTTTCCTTTACTCTTGATCTCTCTAGAGCAGCCTTTCTCAACCTTTTCAACACAGAGAAAACCTTAAGCCCCATACACATGATCAAAAAATCATACAAAAATACCACTCTCACTGGCCAGCAGGGGAGCCAGTCAGAGGATGGGGCGGATTCTATGTCCGCCGATCACCCGTGATTGTTCCCTGTAGTGACAAAATGGGTATCTGCCTGTGTAAAGAAGGCAGATCTCCGTTATGACAGGGGAGATCACACAGTTCCGGTCTTTCTGCTATGCAAGAAGATGCATCTGTGTGCTTCCCCAGGCAGCCCATACAGTTAGAACACTTTTAACCCCTTGATCACCCCTGTGTTAACCCCTTCCCTGCCAGTGTCATTAGTACAATAATAGTGCATACTCTTAGCACTGATTGCTGTAATAATGTCACTGGTTCCCAAAAAAGTGTAAAAAATGTCAGATGTCTGATCTGTCCGCTGCAATGCCGCAGTCCCGCTAAAAATCACTGATCGCCGCCATTACTAGTAAAAAAATAAATAACAAAAATGCCATAAATCTATCCCCTATTTTGTAGACGCTATAACTTCTGTGCAAGCCAATCAACATATGCTTATTACAATTTTGTTTACCAAAAATATGTAGATGAATACATATTGGCCTAAACTGATGAAGAAATTTGTTTTTTTATTTATTTATTTTTTTGGATCTTTATTATAGGAAAAAGTAAAAGATATTTTTTTTTTCAAAACTGTCGCTCTTTTGTTTATAGCGCAAAGGACATAAATGTTGTTTGGATACAACATCGCACCATCGCGCAATTGTCAGTTAGGGTCCTTTCACATTCACGGACCATTCGGGTCCGCCTGCCAGTTCTTCAGGCGGACTTGAACGAACGCTCCATTCTCTTCTATGGAGCGATGGATGTCAGCGGTGACATGTCCACTGACATCCGATCCGCTAAATACAGATGGATGGAAACCCTATTTTCCATCAATCTGGCAGATCGGATCGGATGAAAACAGATGGATCCGGTTTCATCTGATCCCCATAGAGGAGAGCGGGGGCTCTGACAGGTTCGTCTCTGCACCGTGAGCATAGATGGATCTGTCAATGGATTGATCCCCACTGAGCAGCGTGTGAAAGGAGACTTAGAGACGCAGTGCCATATCGCAAAAAAATGGCCTGGTCAGGAAGTGGGTAAATCCTTCCGGTCGTTAAGTGGTTAAACAGTACAAATTTTCTATGAAAATACAATACAAATACAATACATTACATCACTTCCGAATTTTTATTCTGTTTTTGATATGGAGACTAGCAAGCAAGCAAAAAAAAAAAAAAACACTGATTAATCCGGTAATCTCATCCTGTGTACTAGGCTTTAGAGCTTTCCAGTCTCTGGGAAACCCTGCTGAAAATTTGTAGATCTACAACTCCTGATACATTAGTGTGATAGTGGGAAGCAGAGGCGGCTCTAGGCTTTGTGAGGCCTTAGGCAAAACTTAGACATGAGCCCCACACAGGCCCATAATGGGAAAAATAATTGAAGCAATAAAAATGAATACATTGCATTGTACAGTGTAATATGAACTGATGGCAATTCACCCATGGCCAGTCCTCAAGGATTCCAGAATGTCATTGGATCATATCACACCAGGATATGCTCCCTCTGTATAGTGAACGTCACTTACTAGACAGCTCTACGCTATGCCTACATTTCACATTACCTAACAAAGGCCATAGATCCATCATCTATTTTCCTAAATCTATGCCCCATACTTGCTGTGGACACAGCCAATGCATTTACTATGGTCAGTGAACCTGAATACAGAACAGCACCTGGTGCTGAATTTCTTTGTACTGCAGTCTCAGGAAAAGGCAAACCACTATAGAGAAAAATGAACTTTTAGCCCAGGGGGCAAGTACAACCCAGAGGCCCATGGTGCAGAAACTCTGCCTACCTCCCACTCTCCCTCTTCCCTGTCAAGAGAGGGAGAAAGGAGAGAGGCGGAGAGGAGGGATGGGGAAAGAAAGGATAGAGAGAGGAGAAAAGGGGGGAGAAGAGAGGGGGAGAGAGGAGAGGGGGGGGAGATGAGAGAGGGGGAGAAAAGAGAGAGAGGAGAGAAGGGGGACAGAGGGGGGAGAAGACAAGGGGGGGGGAGAAAGGGGGGAGGACAGAGGGGGAGGGAAGAGGAGAGGGGGGGAAGGGAGGATGGGGGGGAGAAGGGGCAGAAGAGAGGGGGGAGAGGAGAGAGAGAGATGGGGATGGAGAGGGGAGGGGGGAGATAAAGAGTAGTGGTTTGCTGGGTGATGGACAGAGCGCTCATGTGTCATTGTGCAGAAAAACGGATCCTTCCTTTCTTCGGACTCACCGCAATCCCTGAACTCATCAGAATACCAGCAACCAGAGCAGCCTCTGAATTGCCGGGCTAAATCCACAACACACGTGGGGGATGGGGCTTCACCAACCAGCCAACCCCGCAGTCTGCAGCTCTCCGGACCGAGCAGGAGATTGTTTTCCCTCCGCTGGCCACGCCCACCTATCAGCGCTCTAGCACGCCTATCTGCAGAATGTGCAGAAGACGGCATCCCCCCCCCCCCCCATGTGTGAGCTGATTCTTCCCAGCATCATCCTCATAGTAATAGTGGTCCGGACCTGTACAGGACAGGACAGGCTGACACTACACACCTCCCCTGTCATCGCTGGTGCGGCGCTGCGGGGAGGGTGTTAGCAGACAGTGCAGAGTCCCGGCAAGAGGAGATCGGTCCCGCATATCCATAGACAATGCAGTCCTTCCCGATGCAGGGCTTTCCCCTTCCAATGCCAGGCAAATTAGGCGGCCGCGAGGCCCCTGTGAGCGCGAGGCCTTAGGCGACCACCTAATTTGCCTAATTAGAGAGCCGCCTCTGGTGGGAAGCATTACCTGCTTACAGATAGCTAAAAAGCTCAATGGTGTCAGTGGGAACTTATCTAAGAGGCAGAAATTGCTCAAGGTACCCCTGGAAACCTCTGGAGGAACCCTGGTTGAGAAATCCTGCTCTAAAGTCTTTGCTGGCCACACTACACCATAGTAATGGCATAAAGGGTCTATGCATAGAACAGACTGATCATAGGCTGGCTGCTTTTGCAGTTGAAATCCAATTTTATGTATACAACCCAGGGATACTTTTATAAGAATTTCATATATATGGCCAAATAATATTAGAATTGAAGTGTTTGCTATTCCAACATTCATATTCCTGTTATGTGCCTGTTGTATCATGTACTTGTGTTAACCACTTCAGCCCCAGAAGGATTTACCCCCTTAACCACTTGCTTACTGGGCACTTAAACCCCCCTCCTGCCCAGACCAATTTTCCGCTTTCAGCGCTGTCACATTTTGAATGACAATTGCGCGGTCATGCGGCGTTGTACCCAAACAAAATTTTTATAATTTTTCCCCCACAAATAGAGCTTTTTTTTGGTGGTATTTGATCACCTCTGTGTCATTTCTGATCGCCGCTATAAACAAAAAAAGAGAAACAATTTTGCAAAAAAACCTATATTTCCTGGCGCCTCCATGGCAGCATACCTGTGATAGAGCTCCGTCTCGACTCCTCCCCCAGGACCAGTGAATAGCATAAATTAAAGGCATAGCCCTACCCCCAACATTCTCCTTTTTTTCCTCATACCTCTTGAATCAGTGAAGAAGCAGCAGCAGTCCCTACCTCTGCCATCGGCAGCTTCCGCCGGGTTCATCTTCTCCCAGGCGCAGTCCCTGTTCCTTGGGCCTCTCTTAGCGCTGATAAGGCTGGGAACCCCTTCTGTGGATCTTGTGGAGTAGAGCAGAGTTTTCTCATTGGAACGCAGTCTGCAAAAAAACACAGATGAGGACGGCAGTGTTGACCAGGGGATCAGCTTTTTTTTTTTTCCCCTTCTCCGCTTAGGTCCTGAAGGCATCAGACGGAGTCTTCAGGTTTTAATTTTCAACTGATCCAATCATTCATTCAGGCTGTAAAACAGGCCATTGGCTAGGAATACCCAGTGGAGCTTCCATCCAAAACGAAAGTTTACTTTCCGTTTCTTAAAAGGAAACAGGTGGTATTCCCACTGATGGGAGAAATCCGCGAGGTCATTCAAGATGAGTGGAACAGGACAGACAAGAAGCTCTCTAGGCTGTTTTTCCAAGTTGTACCCCTTGGGGGACTCAGATGTCCAATCTTTTAGCGCTATGCCAGTTGTGGACACGGTCAAAGCACGACTGGCAAAGAATGTGACTCTGCCCATGGAAGATGCAGCATCATTTAAGGATCCTTTAGATAGAAGGATCGACCTGGATCTAAAGCGGGCCTACCTAGCTTCAGGCGCTGCCTGCAGACCTGCTATTGCCTTAACGTCAGTCTCCAATGCCATCAGGGTTTGGACTGAGAATGTTGAGACAGCAATAAAGCAGGAGGTGCCCAAGGATGACATAGTGAAGGGCCTGGAGGAGCTCAAGCTTGCTGCAGATTTTGTAGGCGAAGCCACCATTGACACTATCAGGTGCGCAGCCAACTCAATGCTGCACTCTAGCCTCCAAACAGAGCTGGTGCAAGATTCCCTATGATGGCAAGTCCCTGTTCGGAGATAAGTTGGATAAGGCAATCTCCAGGGTCACAGGAGGAAAATTTATTCCCCAGGATAGGAAATTTCGAAAATCCAAGACCTACCTCTCAAGATTCCGCCAGTCGGGCTACAGAGATTACAGGCAATCCCGACAGCGCAGGGAAAACAAGAGATCCTGGAGGAGTGCTCAACCAAGGGAACCAAGAGGAACAAGTCTTTCTCCGCTCCCCAGGAGGGGGCGAAGTCATTTTGACGCCAGAACATCCGAGTGGGGGCCCGGCTGAAGTCCTTTCTAGGGGCCTGGTCCAGGGTGTGTCAAGATCGGTGGGTCCTGTCCACAATCCAGTTCGGGCACTCTTGGACTTTTTCTCATCGGCCTCCGCAAAATTCCTTCAGAAAGACAAGTATTCCAACATCCCGTCAAAAGGCTATGGCTTTAAACCAGTTTGTATTATCCCTCCAGGTACAAAGGGCAGTAGTTCCGGTTCCCTTGTCGGAACTCTTTTCAGGGTTCTATTCAGCTCTCTTCCTAGTGCAGAAGAAGACAGGCAGCTGGAGACCGGTAATAGACCTGAAGAAGCTCAACAGATATATCCATCTCAAGCGGTTCAAAATGGAATCCCTGCAGACAATAATTCAGGCAGTGCAGTCAGGGGATTGGATGATATCTGTGGATCTGAAAGACGCCTACCTGCACATTCCGATTCTGCCCTCAATCCAGAAATATTTAAGGTTTGCGGTAGGTCGTGTCCACCTGCAGTTTCAGGCTCTTCCTTTCGGCCTCTGTACCTCCCCTCGAGTGTTCACGAAGATCCTAATTTCAGCCTTGGCCCCGCTAAGGCTAGAAGGTCTCAGGATTTACCACTACCTGGACGACATTCTCTTATTAGCAAACAACCCAAACCAGCTCTTGGCCCACAGGGATGTCCTGCTGAGATCCCTAGCAGATCTAGGCTGGCTCATAAACAAGGAGAAGAGTCAGTTATTGCCATCACAACAGATGATTTACCTGGGAGCACTGTTCAACACTCAGCAGGGCACAGTCTCGTTACCCCGGCAGAAGGCAGAGGAGATCAGCCAGAGAATGTTAAGGGTCATGCAGAGAGCACACTTGACAGCCTCACAGTGCCTGAGCCTGATAGGCCGGATGTCATCATGCATACCTCTGGTCCCTTGGTCTCATTGGCACCTGAGGCACTTCCAAGTGGGTTTCCTGGCACAATGGAAAAGGCAGCATCTCTCCCAGAAGATAGTATTATCTGCAAGTATGCGCAGAGGTCTCCACTGGTGGACAAGTGTGCGGAACCTCTTGAGATCCCAGGCATTGGGCTCTCACTCCTGGATCACAATCATGACAGATGCGAGCGGGCATGGATGGGGTGCTCATTGCCAAGAGATCAGAATACAAGGAATATGGTCCTTTCACCCCAGGGGAGTCGTATTAAATATATTGGAGATGGCCTTAGTTTCTTTCGCAATCCACATCAGAGGAAAGAGAGTACTTCTATGCCTGGACAATACGACAGCAGTTGCCTACCAACAGAGACAGGGGGGCACTCGCAGCAGGACACTCTTGAGGGAGGTGGAATCAGTAATGATCTGGGCAGAGAGAAATCACCTAGACCTCAGAGCCATGTATCTTCCAGGCAGATTGAACAAGGAGGCAGACAATCTATCAAGGAAATTCGTCAACAACAATGAGTGGTCTCTGCACCCTCATGTGTTTCACCAAATCACGAGCCTCTGGGATCCCCCTCAAGTGGATCTCTTCGCAACTGGGGAGAATGCAAAGCTCAGGAGGTTTGTCTCCCTTCTGCCTCATCCGCAGGCGGAGGAGGTGGATGCCCTGTCATGTCCATGGGACTTTACGGTGGCATACGCCTTCCCTCCCCGCCAAGGTTTCTGCTCAGACTCCTGAAGGAGCCAGTACAAGTTCTGGCCGAAGAGACCATGGTTCCCCCTAGCCATACATCTCAGCATAGATCCCCCCATCAGAATTCTAGCCTTCCCACATCTGCTGACACAAGGAGGGATTTCGCATCCTAACCCACAGAGGCTGGATCTTCGGCTATGGCGATTGAAAGGAGGAGGTTTCAATCGTTAGGCTGTTCTTGGGAGGTCATTTCTACCCTTCTATGTGCCAGAAAGCCCACAACAACTCGGATATATGCGAGGATATGGGAAAGGTTCTCTGCATATGCCACTAGTGACAGCTTCGACCCTATAAACCCATCTACGGCAGAAATACTAGGTTTCCTTCAAGTAGGTCTTGATATGGGCCTTGGCTTAGCTACTTTAACGGTTCAGGTGTCAGCAATTTCGGCAGCAACCAATAAAAGGTGATGAGATTTCTTAAGGGGGTCCTGAAAATAGGACCACCTCGCAGGCGCTCCTTTCCAGAATGGGATCTCCCACTGGTATTAGAGGCTTTATCAAGTCATCCTTTCGCACCAACTGAGGAATCCTCAATTTGGAATTTGACCCTAAAATTGACTTTTTTATTGGCCATTACCTCCGGCAGAAGAATCTCAGAACTACACGCTCTAGGGATAGGGGACGAACACATCTCCTTTTTCACATACAGAGTGGAGCTTCGCACTATCAGGGGCTTTACACCAAAGGTCGCAACCCCTGCCTATTTAATGGAACCATGGTCCTTACCGGTTTTCTTGAATTCTGACCTTGAGTCCTGCCATGAATTGGATATTGCAGAGTCCTCAGGAGCTATCTGGAAGCAACCCAAAGCTTTAGAATCTCGGAGAGACTTCTTATTATCCCATGGGGAAGGAACAGAGGCAAAGAGGCCTCCAGCCGAACCCTGGCTTCCTGGGTTGTGAAGCTAATGCAGAAGGCTTACAACGTAAAGAATATGGATCCACCTTCTCATCTGAATGCTCACTCAACGAGGGCAGTTTCAGCCTCTTGGGCAGTAAGGGCAAATGTGTCTTTGGAGGCAGTTTGAAGGGCCGCAACCTGGTCTTCCCAACACATATTCCTCAGACATTACCGCATTGACCCAGGGGCTCTTACTCCAGCGGAGTTTGGAAGAAGGGCAATACAGGCAGCTATGGCGGTTTCCAAATAAATTCTGTTTTTCTTGCATTTATCCCACCCTTGTATGCTAGTTATTTATCACAGGTATGCTGCCATGGAGGCGCCAGGAAAATGGAAAATTGTTTCATACTTACTGAAATTTTCCTTTCCTGGTGCCTATCCATGGCAGCATATGCCCCGCCCTAGGTATCCTATATTCTGGAGAATGTTGGAGGTAGGGCTATGCCTTTAATTTATGCTATTCACTGGTCCTGGGGGAGGAGTCGAGACGGAGCTCTATCACAGGTATGCTGCCATGAATAGGCACCAGGAAAGGAAAATTACGGTATGAAACAATTTTCCGTTTTCTTACTTCTTGCTATAATACAAAGCCAAAAAAAAAAATTAAAAATTATTCATCAGTTTTGGCCGATATATATTCTAATACATATTTTTAGTAAAAAAAAAAAAAAATCACAAATCGGCGTTTATTGATTGGTTTGCACAAAAGTTATTGCGTCTACAAACTATGGGAATTGATTTATGGCGTTTTTATTATTTTTTTTTTTTTTTACTAGTAATGGCGACTATCTGCGATTTTTATCGGTACTGCGATATCGCAGCGGACATGTCGGACATTTTTGACACTTTTTTGGGGCCGATGACATTTATACAGCGATCAGCGATCAGAAATTTAAATGTCCACTGATTACTGTATAAATGTCTTTGGCAGTGAATGGGGTTAACTATGTTCCCTCATGGTGTTCTAACTGTGTGGGGGATGGGCTGGCTGGGACATAACAGATCTAACTGATCCCAGTGACAGGGATCAGTAGATCTCGTATGTCCCCTGTCACAGAACGGAGAACTGCCGTGTTTACACTGGTGGTTCCCCGTTCTACAGCTCTGTCAGGCAATTGCGGGTCTTGAGCTGACATCGAGTCCGCCCGACCCGGGAGCGTGCACAGGGGACAACGTCCATGGACGTTGTCCCGGAAATTCAGATCCGCGCTGGAGCCATACTTCGGCTATAGCGCAGATCTGAAGGGGTTAATGACCAGGCCATTTTTTGCGAAACTGCATTGTGTTACTTTAATTGACAATTGCGTGGTCGCGGGACGCTGTACCCAAACAAAATTGATGTCCTTTTTTTCCCACAAATGGAGCTTTCTTTTGGTGGTATTTTATCACCTCTGCGGTTTTTTTTTTGCACTATAGACTGATTTTTTACTTAATGCTATAATATGTATCCCAAAAAAAAAATATTAAAAAAATGTATTCATCAGTTTAGGCCAATATGTATTCTACATGTTTTTGGTAAAAAAAATCCCAATAAGCGTATATTGATTGGTTTGTGCAAAAGTCATAGCGTCTACAAAATAGGGGATAGATTTAGGGACTTTTAATTATTTTTTTATTGTTTTTACTGGTAATGGTGGCGATCTGCGATTTTTAGCGGGACTGGGATATTGCGGCGGACATATCTGACCCCAAGTGACACTTTTTGGGGACCAGTGACACCAATACAGTGATCAGGGCTATAAAAATGCACTGATCACTGTATAAATGACACTGTCAGGGAAGTGGTTAACACCAGAGGCGATCAAAAAGTATGTCCTGGGGAGGTGCTTTCTAACTGTAGGGGGAGTAGACTGAATTGGAGTACAGAGAGATTGCTGTTCCTGATCACTAGGAACAGATGATCTCTCTACTCCCCTGTCAGAACCGGAATCTGCCTTGTTTACATAAGCAGATCCCCGGTCTGCGTCTCTGTGGAGCAATGGCGGGTGGCTGGCAGACATCGGGGCTACAGCGCGGGCCTACACACGCGCCTGCTGTATCAATTACACAAAGTGCCATACCGGTACAGCGATTTGCGCAATAGAGCCGCCTTGCCGCAGTATATCTACGGTGGGTGGTCGGGAAGTGGTTACAACAGTATCCTTTTCTCTTTGCATTGCTTCCTTTGTGTGCGTATACCTGGTGATCCTGCCAGTACCCCTGCTTTCCTATTGCAAAGTGATGGCCCTAGGCATAGAGAAGCACATCCATCTCGGTGTGGTCAGTTTTCTGCCTGTGCTGTAAGCACACCCTGCCTGTCCTCTAATGCCTCCAAGACTTGTGCTGACATGCACCTCTGCACAGCTCTTCACTGGGAAGATCAGTATACTGCTGTTTCCTGTTACATCATGGCAGCATACACATGGGTTATGACTCTGTCTCTACAACCTGATAGGACCTCATAGCTGTAAAATAGAATAGCCGAAACCCACAGCTTTCTCCTTTTTTTCCCTCACCTGACAAGACCGAATGGAATACTCTGCTATCACCCCAGCCGGTTTCAGCCTCTTCCAGTTTGGAGGTCCTGACCTGTACAGTCTCTAAATGAGCTTAACGTTAGGAACCCCACTCTAGTGTCTCAGGGGTAGATTTTCTGGTTTGCAGCAGTCATCCTATCTCGTTTTCTGCACTTTTAGGTGGCTCTCCTGGCCTCTGTAGTCCGCCGGCCGCTCTGCGTGCTTCCAAGATGGCGCCCGAGCGTTCTGCCGCTTTCGCGCATGCACGAGCGGCAGCGACATCGGCGCACGTCTGAGCATGCGCGAGCGGCACATCACTTCCGGCGCAACGGCCGGGGCTTTTAAAAGCCCTCAGATGTCATTTCTTCTCTGGGGTTGCTGTATGATGCTGGAGCAGTCTATTCTCCTCTGCACATTGTCCATATTCATTGTGGTATCCTTCTCACCGTAAGGTAAGCAACGCTGTCTCTCTAAGGGTGGTGGTCCTTTCCTATTTCTCTTTGGGGTCTAATGCTATTCCTGTGTGTGCATCTCAGGTGGAAGCTTCCTCACTCTTAATGGAGGCCGCTGCCTCTGTAGACCATCCGCGACCTAATAGGTAAGGGGGGGGGGGGGGAGACTGGTAAGTAGTGAAGTTTCAGAAGGAAAAAGAGAGCATTGCCACTAACGCTGCCTTATTCAATCAGCCTTACCAGATCCACAAGATCATCGGGATCAAGACGCAGGTATCATTCAGAGCACAGAAGTCGCTCCAGATCCTCACAGCACCGTCACTCAGACCACAGAGGCTCCTCGTCCAGGCGCCACACATCCTCAAGTAGCCATCACTATAGGCCAGCTCGTGACTCATGCTGGATGTGTAGCGCGAAGGCACTCCAAGGGAAACTAGCACGTCGTTCTTGCTTTGATGAAGCAGCAAAGGAAAAGGAATCAGACGTCAGGGAAGTGACTGACATAATTCAAAGAACCGTACGTGATTCCATCCTGCAAGGGACGCTCCCGTCAGACAAAGTGGTCCCTAGCACTTCAGCCACCACGCAAGTGCTAACAAATTCTGATAGCTCATCAGACAATGAGGAGACAATGCCTCAGTAGGATTCAATTTTGCACTAGTAGAGCCATTTGCCAAATCAGTAAAAGAGGCTATCGGCTGAGAGGAAGCCAAGGAGCCTCCTCACAAAACAAGGAAATATTTTCCAAACTTGAAAAAGGACCCAGAATTCTTCCCTTTTATTGACGAATTAGAGGAATTAATTGAAGAAGAGTGGCAGAAGCCAGATAAAAAGTCCAGTCTTAATAACAGACTAGCAAAGCTTTATCTGCTAAAAGAACCTAGTGTAAATCTGCTGATACACGCACCGACAGTGGATGCATCACTCATGTGCCTTGCCAGGCATGTTACACTACCTTTGGAGGATGCTGTAACCTTCAGGGACGTGTTAGATCGTAAGATCAATCTAGATCTAAAGAAATCGTACTCGGCAGCAGGCCGCGCCTGTCGACCAGCCGTTACCCTAGCAACTCTGGGGAGAGCCATCTCCAGCTGGTCAGCCAACATAGAAAAAATGTTGCAGGGGGGAACAGAGCAGGAGAAGATTGTGACAGCTCTCCAGGAGCTTAGCCTCGCGGGAGACTGTGGCAGAAGCCTCCGTGGATACTATAAGATCTTCGGCGAGAGCACTGTTAGTGATGGTAGTGGCCCGAAGGGCCTTGTGCTAAAAGCATGGTCAGCGGATCCTGCCTCAAAAATTAACTGTAGTAAGATACCCTACGATGGAACCAACCTCTTTGGCGAAAAATTGGATACCGCAATATCGAAAGTCACAGGTGGAAAGTCAGGCCTAATCCCGTCGGATAAAAGGCCACCGTCCTTTAAGCGGAATCTCCCAGACAGATACCGGGAAGCAAAATCCTACAGACCAGGGAAGGATTACAAGAGGAACTGGAGGAATCCACAAACATCCTTTCTCAAGTTCCAAAAACAAAAATCTTCCACTCAGGCAGGACAGTCGAAGTTCTTTTGAGGGTGCGTCCGCCCTGCCTGCGACAGTTGGGGCAAGATTGTAGCAGCTCTAGCAGGTATGGGCAGAAAAGATAGCGGACCCCTGGACTGTATCCACCATTCAGCTGGGACTCAGGAGGAAGTTCAAAGAACGTACATCGGGAGACCAGTATTATCCAACCCAATTACTATCATCTCAGGAGAAGCAAAAACTGTTGTGTACATACGTTCAGAAGCTGCTCCAAAAACAGGCGATAATAGAAGTACCACCGGCTCAGAGAGGAGAAAGATTCTACTCCCCCCCCGTTCCTCGTAATAAAGAAATCAAGAAACCTTCGGCCGGTACTGGACCTGAAAAAGCTCAACGAGAAAATCCTAATTCAATCATTGAAGATGGAAAGTCTTCAAACAATCCTCCCAGCGCTAGACGCCGGCGATTGGATACTTTCCGTCGACTTGGCAGATGCATATTTGCACGTGCCCATCCACCCCATGTTCCAAAAGTTTCTGCGATTCACAGTCAACCACCGACATTTCCAGTTCCGGAGTCTACCCTTTCTACCCAGCTCTCCTGAGGGAGCAGGGGCTGAGAATATACCATTACTTAGACTACATCCTCCTACTAGCATCCGACCAAGCATCTCTCATTCACCATCGAGACATATTGATTGCCACACTACAGCAGTTCGGTTGGATAATAAACTGGAGGAATAGCCAACTGCAACTGACACAGAGAATGGTCTTCCTAGGTGCAGTACTGGATACAAAATTAAACAGAATCCAGTCACCTCAGGAAAAGGTAACCCACTTGACTCGGAAAATGAGGAAACTGTTAGGAATGGTATCTTTGCCAGCAAAAGCCTGCCTCAGTCTTCTAGGGTCCATGTCGGCAACCATCCAGATGGTTAAGTGGGCACAGTGGCAGATAAGGAAGTTTCAAAACTCATTCCTGTGACAATGGAATGGGAGGTCAACGACACAACCAATTCTTATCCACGGAGCATTAAAACAACCAATCTGGTGGTGGACCCACACGTACAACCTCAGAGGGTTCAAGAACATAGTCCCTCCTAACCAGAAAGTAGTAACATTCGACACCAGTATGAAGGGATGGGGGCTCACTATCAGGGCAGGGTGACCCAAGGTCGGTGGCCATTCCAGGCGCAAGGTATTGTCTCCAATGTTCTGGAGATAAGAGCTGCCTTTCAGGCATTACTAGCCTTCGATCCACTCTTACAGGGGAAGAATGTGCTGTTACGGCTAGAAAACAAGACCGCAGTAGCCTATATTCAGAGACAAGGAGGCACAAGGAGCCGTACCCTTCTAAGAGAAGGTCATCCTATTCTAGAATGGGCTCAAGCGAATTTGGCGGATCTGAAAGCGGTTCATGTTCCAGCAGCCCAGAATCAGATAGCCGACAGCCTGAGCCGCAACTTTCTCTCGAACAACGAGTGGTGCCTGAGCAACCAGGCATATTATCTTATAAGGCAGACCTGAGGCCACCCGGACATAGATTTAGCAGCAACACCAGCAAACACCAAATGCACAAGATACCTTACAAGGACAGCATGCCCGACAGCGGAGGGGATAGACTGTCTACAGCACCCATAGAGGTTCCAGTTGGAGCACATATTTCCTTCCACTCCCCTAATCTCGAGATTCCTTCTGAGACTCAAAAGAACGTCAGCCACAGTCCTAGAAGTAATTCCCTATTGGCCGAGGAAGCCATGGTTCACAATGCCTCTCCAACTGAGTACGAGAGACCTTCTACCTCTGCCAGTAGTCCCAGACTTACTCTCCCAAGGACAGTTCCTCCATCCAGAAACTACATTTGATGGTCTGGAGGCTGAAAGGTCGAGGCTACTAGCCCACGGGTGCTCCCGGAAGGTAGTACAGACGTTGCTCCAAGCCAGAGAGGTGACGACCAACAATACCTACAGTAGAATCTGTAAGAGATTCTCGTCCTTTGCTTGGAGCAATCCTGGGATGCATCATCTCCCAGCATGCCTCAAATTCTTGACTTTCTTAAAACAGGTCTTGAAAAAGGTTTGAGTTCAAGCACCCTGAGAGTTCAAATTTCGGCGCTCTCAGCCATGAGAGGAGTCAGACTGGCCATGGATCCTCTCATTGTCCAGTTCCTGAAAGCCTCCATAAAACTGAAACTTCCCAGGAGACTTTCTTTTCCAACTTGGGATCTTTCAACAGTCCTAAAGGCTTTGTCTCACAAATCTTTTTACCCTCCACAGTCCACATCCTTATGGGATCTGACCCTAAAAACAACATTACTCATCGCTGTAACCTCAGCAAAAAGGGTATCAGAGATCCAAGCATTAATTGAACCTTACCTAGTGTTCTATCCGAACAAGATAGTCCTAAGACCGGCGGACCGCTTTGTCCCTAAAGTGGCATCATCTTTCCACTTTAATCAAGAGATTGGGCTTCCAGCGTTATCTACAGAACAAGACAAGCCGAACCCACTGGACAGTACTATCCTGGCGTACCTGGAGGCAACGGCTCCCTTTAGAAAATCGGACAGTCTATTAATTATTCCACACGGTTATAAAAGAGGTCAAGCAGCCTCTTCACACACTATTGCGACGTGGCTGGTGAGGTTAATCAAGAAGGCATACATAACTCAGCAAAATCTTGTACCAGAGGACTTGAGGGCTCACTCCACCAGGGCAGTGGCAACATCATGGGCAGAGCGTACTGCAGAGTGTCCAGAGAAACGATTTGCAAAGCCGCAACTTGGTCCTCTAAAAACACGTTCATGACACATTACAAAGTAGACCTTGCACAGTTAATAACTTTGGAGTTCAGGAAGTCTGTGATACAGGCAAACTCATCTGTTACCTGCTAAATAAATATACTTTCTGGCACCCACCCAGTCTGTGAGCAGCATACAGACCCCTTTGTTTTAGGTGATATATACCGAGAATGCTGTGGGGGGGGTGGCTATTTTCTGAGATACGACAGGAAAGGAAAATTATGGAAAGGCGAGTATACAATCCCCCCCCCCCCCCCGCAGTCTCCACCCCCAGCTTTCAAAGTCCCTTATGCAGATAAGAAGAGAGGTTATGTGATCACTTGTTTTGTCTTGCATTTCTGTTTTAAACTGAATGGGTTTTTTAAACAGGTAAGGGTTCACATATACTTTATCTCCACAAAATAGGAAATCCTGAGCATAGGACCCTCCTTTCCAAAAGCAATCACCATTTACCTAGAAAGGGGAAACCTTATAATATTTAGGAATCGGTCTTCACTACTCACTTCACTACTCTGATCTTTACTATCATAAATTTCAGATCCTATACACCTGCATAGTGACTAATTAATATAGACTGGACAACCCTAAAGTATGGACATATCATTGTAAAGATTGATTCATTACCTTGCATCTTGTTATTATTACTATTATGTCAAATGCCACCAGTATCCCTTCCCTCGAGCTTCCTCAGATCCCCAAAATTCATCAACTTTATCTGGTGTCATAGAAAACTCAAGGGCTGATTTACTAAATGCAAATAGAATGTTCCTTTTGCAAGGCAATTTTTCCCAAAGCTTTGTGAATGAGGTGAAGATCTGCTGACTTCCATCATACAGTGATGTGATTTTATTTTTCTTGCATGTTATTGGATATTCTTTGTACCGCATTCACTAAGCTCTAGGGAATATTCCCTTGAAGAGTATAACTTCCCTTGTAAAGTGAGCAGCCTATTTGCCTTTAGGAAATCAGCCCCTCAGAATTCAATTTCAGATAATAACTTGAATCAAGTCAAATGGAGACATGAACTTCCCAGATGTTAGAAATTACTACAAGGCAGCATCACTAAACTTAACATTAGGCATACCAGAGGTCCCAGAAACATAGAAAAGTGATGGCAGAAAAAGACCAAGTAGTCCATCGAGTCTGCACATTTTTTTTTTTTCGTTGACTTTTTTGTCTGACTATAGATCTATGTTTTTCCCAAGCATGTTTGAAACCATTTACTGTTCACTGTCTCACTACCTCTGCTAGTAGTTTATTCCAAGCATCAACTTAAATAATACTTTCCAAGATTAGTTTGAACTTTCCTTCAGTTAGTTTGAAGTCATGTCCCAGTGTTCTCGATTTGGTTTCATATTGAAAAAACTCCCTCCTGAACCTTAGTCACATCCTTGATGTATTTAAATACATCAATCATGTCTCCCCTCTCCCTTCTTTCCTCCAGACTGTACATATTAAGTTCCTGAAGTCAATATGTTTTATCCCTCAAACCTTTCACCATTTTTGCTACCCGTCTCTGGACTTTACCACTTTAACAACTAACCACTTTACAACCGGCCCATAGCCAAATGACGGCTACAGGGTGGTTGCTTAATTCTGGGAGGGCGTCCCCCTAGGGCACGCACACGGAAACATACGTGACCGCCGGGTCCGGGGGACCCGGTGCATCACGGATCGCGGTGAATGGCCGCTGTGAGTGGCCTATCACCACGTGATCGCTCCGTCAAATGCCCGAGCGATCACATGTAAACAAGCTGGTGCTTCCGCCAACTTTTCTCTCTCCTCTCTGCACCAATCGGTGCAGTGTGAGAGGAGAGATGGGGGAGAGAAGATGTGTGCAGTGCTGTGGGTGATGTGTAATGCCCACAGCACTGCTAAGTGACAGTGGGGGACAGGCTGCACCCCCCACCATCCATCCACACCCACCACCCACCCAGCCTTCCGCACCCCAGCCATCCTCACCCCATCCAGCCATCTTCACCCCATCCATGCTCACCCACCCAGCCATCCTCACACCATCCATGCTCAGCCACCCAGCCATCCATCCATGCTCACCCATCCAGCCATCCTCACCCAGCCATGCTCACCCACCCAGCCATCCTCACCCCATCCATGCTCATCCATCCATGCTTAGCCACCCATCCATCCATGCTCACCCATCCAGCCATCCTCACCTAGCCGTGCTCACCCACCCAGCTGTGCTCAGTCATCCCCATCCGTGGTCATCCATCCCCATCTGTGCTCATCCATCCCCATCCGTGGTCATCCATCCCCATCCGTGGTCATCCATCCCCATCTGTGCTCAGTCATCCCCATCCATGCTCAGTCATCCCCATCCATGCTCATCCATCCTCATTCGTGCTCAATCATCCCATCCGTGCTCATCCATCCCCATCTGTGCTCATCCTTCCCCCATCCGTGCTCATCCATCCCCATCCGTGCTTATCCATCCCCATCCGTGCTTATCCATCCCCATCCGTGCTCATCCATCCCCATCCGTGCTCATCTATCCCCATCCATGCTCAGTCATCCCCATCCATGCTCATCTATCCCCATCCACTGCTCATCCATCCCCATCCATAGCTCATTTGTGCCTCATTCATGCTCATACATGTTGGGCCCGTCATAACCCGTCATGACCCACCTGCAGTGAATACACCACATCCGCCACCTTTCACTGAAGACACAGAGGCTGCTTGCCCTCTTTTAGTGGTCAGGGAGCGTCTGCCTCTCTTTTGAGGCCTTGCTGACATGATGTTTTGTTTTTTTTTAGCACCGCACTACACTGTACTATATACCGTACACCCCTGAATGCACCGATATAGAGTTTACTCTCAATACACTGCGTGTATATCTGTATACACTAGACTGTGTATATTTGAAGACAACACGCCAAGTAGTGTGCTTTAACCGGTTCCCCACCGCGCGCCGTCTTTTTACGGCGGCAGTCGGGGAGCCCTGCGCGAATCGCCGTAAATAAGCGGCGATCCACAATCAGCCACCAGGGGGCGCACCCGCCGCACTCCTGGGGAGTGTGCCCGCGGCTCAGGCGGACCCCAGAAATGAATTCTCATCATCCGTAAACGCGGCCACTTTTGCGCAAACCAATCAATAAACGCCGATTGCAATTTTTTTTATCGCAAATATGAGGAATTATATAAATCGGCCAAAAACGGTGAAAAAAAATGTTTTTTTATATTTTTTTTTGGATTTGAATTTTAGCAAAAAGTAAGAAATTTGGGTTTTTTTGCAAAATGGTCGCTCTTCTTTTGTTAATAGCGGCGATTAGAAATGATGCAGAGGGTATCAAATATCACCAAAAGAAAGCTCTATTTGTGGGAAAAAAAGGACGCAAATTTTGTTTGAGTGCAACATCGCACGACCGCGCAATTGTCAGTTAAAGCGACGCAGCGCCGAATCGCAAAAAGTGCTCTGGTCCTAAAGCTGCAAAACCTTCCGGTTGGTAAGTGGATATACTGTACACTCCCAAATGCACCAATATATAGTGCACACTCAATACACTGTGTGTGTATATATATTTAACCACTTGATCACTGGGCACTTAAGCCCCCTTAACAACCAGACCTATTTTCAGCTTTCAGTGCTCTCACATTTTGAATGACAAATTCTCAGTCATGCAACACTGTACCCATATGAAATTTGCATCCTTTTTTTCACACAAATAGAGATTTCTTTTGGCGGTATTTGTTCACTGCTGGGTTTTTTATTGTTTGCGCTATAATTAAAAAAAGAACAAAAATTTTGTAAAAAAATTTATTTTTCTTAGTTTCTGTTATAAAATTTTGCAAATTAGTAATTTTTCTTCATAAATTTTGGCCAAAATTTATACTGCTACATATCTTTGGTAAAAAAACAAAACAGATGAGTGTATATTATTTGGTCTTTGTGAAGGTTATAGAGTCTACAAGCTATGGTGCCAATCACTGAATATTGATCACACCTGGTGTACTGATGGCCTATCTAATTTCTTGAGACCCTAACAAGCCAGGAAAGTACAAATACCCCCCAAATGACATTCCAAGGTATTTAGTAAGAGGCATGGTGAATTTTTTGAAGTTGTATTTTTTTCCCACAATTTTTTGCAATATGAAGATTTTTTTTCTTTTTTTTTCCACAAAATTGTCATATGTTAACAGGTTATTTCTCACACCCAGCATATGCATACCACAAATTACACCCCAAAACGCATTCTACTACTCCTCCTGAGTTTTTGTTTTTTACACAAAGTTGTCAATTTATACAATATTTCTAGCACACAGCATGTACATAGCAAAAATGACACCACACAAAATATTTTGCTACTCCTCCCGAGTATGGCGATACCACATGTGTGACACTTTTACACAGCCTGACCACATACAGAGGCCCAACATGCAGGGAGCACCATCAGGTGTTCTAGGGGCATACATTTCAAATCTAATTTGACTACCTTTTACGCTATTGTGAGACACTGTAGTGGCACGGATAGGCGGTGTAGTGGCATGGATGGGCACTGTAGTGGCACAGATGGGCACTGTAGTGGCATGGATGGGCACTGTAGTGGCACGGATGTGTCACGGATGAGAACTGATGTGGTATGGATGAGCATGAATTAGGCACAAATGAGCCATGGATGAGGATAGATGAGCTCGGATAGGGATGACTGAGCACGGATGGGGATGGATGAGCACGGATGGGGATGACTGAGCACAGATGGGATGACTGAGCACGAATGAGGATGGATGAGCATGGATGGGGATGACTGAGCATTTATGGGGATGGATGAGCACGGATGGGGATGGATGAGCACGAATGGGATGACTGAGCAGGAATGAGGATGGATGAGCACGGATGGGGATGGATGAGCACGGACGGGGATGACTGAGCACGGATGGGGATGGGGATGGATGAGCACGAATGGTGATGACTGAGCACGGCTGGGTGGGTGAGCACGGCTGGGTGAGCATGGATGGGTGGCTGAGCATGGATGGATGAGCATGGCTAGGTGGGTGAGCATGGCCCCGCGAGGATGGTTGGATGGGTGAGCATGGATGGATGGATGGATGGATGGGTGGCTGAGCATGGATGGGGAGAGGATGGCTGGGTGGGTGAGCATGGATGGGGTGAGGATGGCTGGATGGGGTGGGGATGGCTGGGTGGGTGTGGATGGATGGTGGGGGGTGCAGCCTGTCCCCCACTGTCACTTAGCAGCGCTGTGGGCATTACATAGCGCTGCAGCACGTCCTCTCTCCTCTCACACTGCACCAATCGATGCGGAGAGGCTTGTTTACATGTGATCGCTCCGTCATTTGATGGAGCGATCACGTGGTGAAAGGCCGCTCACAGCGTATGTTCCCATGTGCGCGCCCTAGGGGGCGCGCGGGAAGCGCGATTCTGGGAGGACGTCAATAAACGTCCTCCATGAGTTAAGCAACCGCCCTGTAGACGTCTTTTGTCTATGGGCCGGTTGTTAAGTGCTTATATATATATATATATACCAGGCTGTATAAAAAAAAATATTTTTATACACCACGTCAAGTGGACTATATACCTTAGGTACATATATATATAGAGCACGCTCAATACGCTGTGTGTGTATATATATATATACCAGGCTGTATATATTTTTATACACCACGTCAAGTGGTCTATATACCGTATGTAGAGTGTACACTGATATATAGCACACTGTGCGTATATATATATATATATATATATATATATATACACACACACACACTAGACTGTATATATATATATATTTTTTTTTTTCCCTACACTAACCTGTCTGCACTAACTGACAGATATATTTTAGATATCTATCTATCTAGTTAGCTATCTATTTTCTGTGATTTTTGTCTATTTTTTACATTTTTTTTTTTCAAGCTAGCTATCTAAACTTCCTGTATACAGGAACCTACGCTATCTCTCTACAAGCAGCGCTGACATACTATCATAGAGCCGCTGTACGATCGGCTTTATATAGTGTGGGGCGTGGATTGAGACTGCTGTGCAGTGATTGGCTAAAGGCATCCTGCCTTTAGCCAATCAAAGCTCTCACAGCAGGCCGCTCGCTGATTGGTCAAAGTATGCAGGTCATGTGCATGCTTTGACCAATCAGCGGGCGGCATTCTGCCACCATTTTAAAACATTATGGGGCGCGCAAAGTTGCCGCGACCGCCCCATAATGTTCGGGAAAACCCGAACTAGCGAACAGGGGATGTTCGGATCGAACATACGTTCGATCCGAACACGAACCCCATCCCTACACATTATGACATTGCCTTGCAGGGAATTTTTTTTTTCCCAACAACTGTGGTTTACTACAGCTTTAAAGTGGGAGTAAATCTCTGACTTTTACCTATAGGTAAGCCTATAATAAGACTTACCTATAGGTACTGTAAATATCTCCTAATTGTGCACCATTTAGGAGATATTTACTGTATATGCAGCCGTTTATGCAGCCGGTGACATCACTGGCACATGTGCCCTGAAGCCACTCCCGTACGAATGTAACGCCATCGCGGCTCTGGCCAGTCATATAGCCGGAGTCCGTGGACCCAGAGGGAAGACCGGGTGTAGATGGAAGTCCCTGTAGCGGTGACAGTTCTGCGCTGGAAGGCTTTGTTTTCATTTAAGTTTAACATTACCTTTCAGGTTAGAAGAAAAAAAAACCCCAGCTGTTTACTACCGCTTTAACCGCTTGCCAATCGCCGTACGACTACAAGCGGCGGCAGCGTGGCTCTGGTCAGATATACTACGTACAGCATATTCTATCTCCAATATATACTTATCAGCCATTGAGGAACATAGGCATAGATCAATGCGGGATAAGGAAGAATAGGTCTTTGAAAAACACGAAAATTGCCTGGTAGTGGGGTGTCTTCCCCTCCAGGGGTCAATCCAGCCCACCTCCTCTATAAATTTGTGAAGGTCAATGCGGCGAGTCACACCACCAGCCCTAGATGGGGCATGTTTATCTGTTGCTGGGTCCAAATAACGGTTGAAATCCCCCATCGCATACAAATGCACGTCCTGGTACTTCAACTGATACTCCAGCAGCTTTCTAAGGGGATAGTTATTGTAAGGAGGCGGTATATACAGAAAGGCTAGAATGCATTTTAGGGAGTACAGTCTACAATACAGAAAAACATATCTTCCCTCCTCATCTATTACACAGTCATATTCCTCATAGTCCAAGGATCTATGTATCAGAGCACTCACCCCCCCCCCCCCCGGAATACGAGGTGTGAGTGGAAACCCATGCAAACTTTAAGCATGACAGAGCATCACTTGTAAGATGGGTTTCTTGCAGAGCACAAATAGCATGGAGATATTTGTGCATTGATGTAGATACCATTGTGCGTTTTAAGGGGTCATGGATTCCTCTAATGTTCCATGATAACACTGGTACTGCCATCAGCTAGATTGGATGGCTAGAACTAGCCTGTGGTGACCCAGATGAGGGCTTCCAGGAGTAAGGGACAGTTTTCTCATCACTAATGGCCCTGGTCCAGGTTGTTGATGCAAAAAGGTTCCAAGTTCAAAGCTTTTGTTAGTGGACAGTGCCACCCTATGGGCAAATGTAGAGATTGTTATTAGAGCCCTGTGGAGTAATAGAAAAGAAGTTATGACAAAATAAAGGCACAACGGTGCACCGTTCAGAGACAAGTAAACCAGCGGTGGTGTTTGCCATTGTGACGATGACAGGGTGGGCCTAATTGGCCAAACGTGCTTGAGTATCAAGAAGGCACTTGTGTGGCTCCAAACTGCCAACATGCATTTTGGCATAATTTGGAACAACAGGTCCCGTAATGCATCGACATAGCCGCTAACGGCGGCAACATAGGTAAGAGTAATTAGTGGTATAACAATTGCCATGTTGTAAACTCAGTTCTGAACTCACATTGTTGGGTATCGTTGTGTGTTTCCAGCAAATCCCTCAGTCTGGAGAAAAACCTCCTCTACCTCTCATAGAGGTCAGTAGTGATTCAGACTTCCTCATCCTCAGGTCTCCTGGCCTGACGTACAGCGTGTTCATTCACGTCTAGCCATTTTGAAGCTTCTGCTGCAGTCTCAAAGAAGTGTGTGCGTCCTCTGGCGGTGATGCGCAATTTTGCAGGATAGAGCATAGCATAAGTAGCTTTAAGTTTCTGCAGACGTTTTTTGAGAATCGGTATCTACGTTTCTGAATCTCTGCTGAGAAATCAGGGTAAAATTAAATTCTGGTGCCATTAAATTGAATATTCCTCCTTTCTCTGGCAAGTTGGAGGATGATTTCTCTGTCTCTATAATTCAATAGCCTCGCCAAGATGGGGCATGGGGGGTTCCCTGGAGGCAATGGTCTGGTTGGGACTCTGTGAGCCCTTTCTACCGCATTGAGGTGCGTGAAGGCCTCCTTGCCAAAGACATCTGACAGCCACTGTTCCACGAATTGAGAGGGGTCAGGTCCCTCAGCCTTCTCTGGTAACCCCGCTATCCGCACATTGTTCCGTCTCATGCGATTCTCAAAATCTTCAGCGCGCATATCTGTGGCGCTGGAAAGGCATGCTGTTTTCTGTGATTCCCAGATCATGATGGGGTGTTTGTCTTCCAAGTCACTGACCCTGCTCTCCACAGGGGTCGTTCTCTCTCTCATCTTCTGTAAGTCCAGTCTAAGCAGGATAACCTCCTCTCTCAGACCTCCAAAGCTTTCTTGCAAGTTATTCACAGAGGCTGCATATTTATTGGCAGCTTTAAGAATAGCAGCTAATGTTGGCTGTTCTCCCTCCTCCTCTCCCTGGCTGTTTGTCTCTTCCAGCTCTGGATCCTTAGAAGCAGTGTGAGCTGACATGGCTGCTGTGCCCTCCCCCTCCCCCTCTCCTCCATAGTGGTGTCTTCTAGCTCTGCATCAGAGTCAGGGCCTGTTATGTGGCAGATTGCAGATTCCCTGTCATTTTGAGGGCAAAATAACGCATATCACGAGGGGGGGGAGGGTCTCCAGCAGTGTCTTTAGGCGTTTTAGGCTGTTTAATCACCCCATCCCCATTGTTCTTCACTGCTGCACGTGCTTTCTGTGTGGAGGCTGGGGTGCAATCTTGGAGATCCTGGTACAGACTTTCTCCCATCTTTGCTCGGGTCATCATGGTGCTGTGACTGCAGTAAGGTGGATCGGGAGTTGCAGCAGGTATTCCCCCAGTTGTTTGAGGCTGAATTCGGCGATTTTGGGTGCTGGAAACCGGATAAAAGCAGGAAAGCACTATTGCTCACATGCTGTGCTGGCCACGCCCCCACCGTGAAATGCCATTTTAGTTTTGGGTGGTTTTACTCTGCTCTATGTAAGGAATTGAATAATATATCTTTCTTGCATTTTTTTTTTATGTTTTATTTGTTATACCTTTTATTTCCACATGATGGCGCATTCACTATGCGTGACATTGAGTCCAATCTTTTCCTAATTTAAGGGTTGGGTTATATTATATATTATAAGAAAAGGGCTTCTGCATAAATTGGGGTTGGTTTTAACAATTTATCTATAATCTAGCCTTGATGCGGTTGGGTTTAAGCTTTTCCTACGATCCTAGTGGGTCATGTGATAATTTGGCGGGATAGAACGATATGATATAAGCACGCCATATCCCGCAGCCATTTCCATTCTGATATGCTTGTTTATAGTTTAATGAGTGTGAGTGCAATATTTTTGAATTAAAGTGGTGAATTCAGCTTTTTAGACATACTGCACCATTGTTATGTCCTTTTATCCTTTGAGGTAAAAGGCCATTTTTAACGCATTTATCGTTTGGAGTACGAGCTTCCTGTCTTGAGGTCGCGGGTTACATCTCTCCTAAAGAGCCACAGAGAGGTTTACAGCGGGTGTCCAGTGGTCCATTCATCTTGCCCCGGGCTGTACACATGCGTTTATTGACCTCTCTATAATTTGAGGGTTAACGCATTCTGGTATGTTTCAGGCGCTATAAGGGCACTATGATTAGCCCAAAAGCACCTGAAAACCGCCCCAGTGTGAATTTAGCCTAAATAATGCATTACAATTTAACTAAATCCATTCGATTTTCTTCGACTAAATGAAAATTGGAATTGATTTTTGTAGTTTTTTTGTCAACTGACCTCATTTTAATTTTAAAATTAAAAACGAAGACAAAAATATTTTCGTCAATGAATTAACACTGGTACACAAAACAGTCTAAAAGGTTCATCTCAGTGGGCATTTCAGTCAAACACTGTGTTTTCCATTCAAACACATGCAGCTGTGTTCAAATAGAAAATGCAGCACTTGACAAGAAAAGACTGCATTTTCCCTGCTTTGCCTGCAGTTCAAACACACCTTAAAGTATAACTAAAGGCAGTTTTGGATTAGAGTGGGGAAGAATTAGATCACTCATCGGATTTTTATTGCTGTCTGCATCCCCATTAGGGAGATTCACCCTCTCTATTAGTCGAGTTTACCTTTACCACTGAGAGTGAAAGTGAAAGGAAAAGTAATTACCGCATTTTGAGTTATTACCAGAACAGGAATACAGGGGAAGTCTTCTAATGGGCACACTAGATTTGGTGACCCTGGTGACAACCATGGATTTTCTCACACAGCTAATCAAATAGCTAGCAAACACAGTATCAAAGAGTGAAACATCATCCTCATAATGATGATCCTCCACATCATACTACATGTCCTAGTCTAAGTAATGCCATAAAGCCCATGAATTAACCCTAGGCTCTCTTGGAAAAATTGGAGAAGAAGTCTATTAAATGATTGAAAGACAGTTGATGATCTTGCCTCGCTGTCAAGTCTCCTGAACCTTGGAATGAAGCAGAGGGAGTACATGCTATCTAACTAATCCTAGCTAAGCATGCTTTTCATCCTGCATTACAGCAACAGTTCCCTAATTAGTGATTTTAAGAAGTCACACATCAGCAACTACATAAAGTAGTAAACCCAAAGTCCAAAGGGTCCAAAGTTAAAAAAAAAATACAGTGATGCAGAAAAAAAAATTCCCACAACCGTCAGAAAGTTCAAACATTCAGTTAACTGTAACTGGTGGGGGATATGCTTCTCCTCCAAATCCAAGCAATAGCACCATGTGGCTCATCTAGGGATGGGAATTCCTGGAAAAAAAAACTGAAAAATTGGTTAAAAAACATTTGTTCCCCCGTTTTTTTCAAAGCCGTTTTTTTTTTTCCCAGAAAAAGTGTGGAATACGTTCTTTTACAATGATAAATAATACCTATGACATGGTATTCAAGCTATATAAACTATATAACATGAAGACCTTCATGAAAGATTTTTGAGATTTTATGTAAACCTTCATGAAAGATTTCTGAGATTTATGTAAAGTCTTAAATTATTGCAAGTTCTCTCAGCTGAAGACAAGCAAATTGTGGAATACAGTTCAAGTAACACTATACTTCTCAATGCAGTCCTCAAACAAGATAATATGAGTTTCTGCTACTATGGGGCACATCAAGGGAAAGACTCCAGATTCGTTTGCTTGTGGGCTCCATCTTGTACCTCCTACAGTTGGTTAATTGTTGGTATAGTGTCTTTGTTTATATATAAAATGACACCTGAAAACCAGGAGAACATTGATCCAGCTCGCAATGGGGGGTGTTTACCTGTTCTCATGTATATGGTAAATGTTCTTAACGTATACAGTCCTTGTTTTTCTTTTTTTAATAAAAAAAATACAATTTTAAAAAGTTTTGTTTATTTACTGAATAAGCTGTACTTTAATTTCAAGCATAATACTTTTATATGAACTACATTTCACATTCCCAGTGTAACAAAATTACTTTCAATTGGCAAAACTACTCCACGCTGTTTTTTTTTTTAATTTTTCAAAAAATGGCTTTAAAGTTTCCAGAAATTTTACATCTCTAGGCTCATCCTTAACTGGAAGCTGAGTTGCCCCTTGCCTTAGGTAACAGTTCTGTCTCATTCTGACTCTCTGTCCTACTTCCCCAAGATCACACGCAGGAACAAATTCTGCTGCCCTCTCTTCCTTGCCCCTGCATGGACCACTGTGTTTGGGACCCTCAGACGAATCCCAGTCACTCACACCATCGTCACTGGCTTCTTTGGTGTACTTTGGGGACCCAGGGTCTGACTCTAACTTCCCCTCTTGCCCAGGATTCTCACCGGACTCCTTGACATCTTCAAGCTGCTCCGCTGTACAGGCCACTGGAACCACTGCTGCCACTGGCTTCTCTGCTGTGCACTTTGCTGAAACTTCCACTTTGGTGTTTAATGTAGACACTTCTAGCTCCCTCCTAATGACTCCACTCCCACATCCACAAGTGTAACTGCCAGACTTTAATCCCAGCCTTGAGGCCCAATCAGCTCTCTCCTGCTGCACAGTGCTAAAGGTGCCCACTGCACCATAGAGCACTCCACCCGGCTGGAATAACTGTGACACTTCCACACAATAGCTGGTGCTCTAGTCCACCGCACAGGTAGTAGGTGGCACAGCGATCGGTAGAAAGTCCCATAGAGGGTCGCCACAATGTTCGCAGTGGACCCATGCCTTCAACAGTGCTCTTAGTCTCTTGACATTTGCACACACCAGGCACAGCCACTCAGCCCCCTCTACACTGCCCAGCACAAATCAGCCTTGGTGGACAAGCTGCACTCCCATGTCCACCATCTGCTCCCGCCGCTTAGCCAACCAGTTCTCATGTCCCACCAACATGTCTCTTCAGGTCAACATCTCTGCCTGATATCTGAAAATCCAAATATGCACCGACATCTTGGTCCTCTCACTCCCACATGTAAGCTGCACAGCTGCTCCACCTTGCCATAGAACTTCAACAGCAGGAGAACAATGGGGAATGTGATACTCCAAATTGCTTGAGTGCAAATTTAAGCTGAGGAAACTTCTCTCTATAACAGCAGCACCTTCACTAGGTTTGTAGCTGATGACCATGAACAATGAAGTTTAGCACAATTGTAATAGACTGGAGCAGTCTATTTCTTACAGCTGATGACCACAAGACAGTTTGGGCAATCTGGGCTAGCTGGAACAATCACACATCCACAGCTGGGGACCATAGATAACTGCAGCACATTGTTAAGGCTCTATGCACAGACCCAGGAGAGAGATCCTGTTTTCGGGCTCTGTCCATAGCACAGAGTAGTCCAACAGCCTGTCCTGGAAGGCTCCAGGGGCAATCAGCCCCCTGGAGCATGAGCAGTCCATCCTTAAATAGAGGTAAAAATGAATTGGTAGAAAGGCGCTTGAGAACAATAATCATAACATGTGCCCCAACGGGATAATAAATGGCAAGTAAGATGCAGCAACGTGGTTGTAAAAAGATTAAAATAAGTGTTTATTGAAGTACTTACAAACAGTAATGTTCCATATGGCTCCTAAAATGTGGCTGCAGTAGCCATACTGGTTGTCCAATAAAGCCTGGGTGCCCCAGATTGAGGGTGGAAACAGCGGTGTGGTGGGAGGCTTGCAGGGTGGTGGATAAGCAAGGGGGGGGGGGAGAGAGAAGCGAAGGCTCCTATGTGAG
>BLSH010192136.1:811728-838400 GCA_018402905.1 Glandirana rugosa | reverse complement strand
CATCAGGTGTGATAAATTTTCAGTGATTGGCACCATAGATTGTAGACTCTATAACTTTCACAAAGACCAAATAATATACACTAATTTGGGTTATTTTTACCAAAGACATATAGCAGTATAAATTTTGGCCAAAATTTACGAAGAAAAATTACTAATTTGCAAAATGTTATAACAGAAATAAAGAAAAATGCATTTTTTTACAAAATTTTCGGTATTTTTCCATTTATTGCTCAAAAAATAAACACCCCAGTGGTGATTAAATACCACCAAAAGAAAGCTCTATTTGTGTGAAAAAAAGGACGAAAATTTCATTTGGATACAGTGTAGTATGACTGAGTAATTGTCATTCAAAATGTGAGAGCACTGAAAGCTGAAAATTGGTCTGGTTAGGAAGGGGGTTTAAGTGCCCAGTTGTCAAGTGGTTAATATATCAACCTTAGAGACTGCTGCCCTCCAAGCCTTTCCCTGCTAAGCAAGGTAAGTACGGTAATGTTAAATTCAAGTTTGTATTTAGGAATGGCGCTGTCTCATTAATTAAAAACCCTTGTATTCACGAGTGTATCTATAATTCTGTAAAAGTGCAAATGTGCAAAAGTTATAAGTGAATAACAAATACTCAAACCAATAAATATCATAAACCCTTCGGGGATTATACCCCAATTAAGATAAGTTAGTGTATGAAAAAGTGAGTATATAAAAATGTGAGTATAAAAATATATATGCCAAAATTCAATACGTAGAATCGTGATCCGTAAAAAGTCAGTGAAAATCCGTAATCCGTAAAAGTCCGTAAATCATAAAAACTTCACAAAGTCTAATAAAACTGATGATTTGTAGAAACTTCCAACATCAATGATATACTTCAATCGTTAATATTGTAAAATTCATGAAAAAGGTGACTTTTGTGCCAGATGCTGTATCCACTACATAGATGTGACTTGTGCTCCCCTCATGTGCCCGCACTTACCGAAGATTCCACACCCCTACAGGGGTAACACGCCTGCGGTAAATGGGGTCTTTTCTCCTCGGTTCCAAGCTTCCTCCAGCTGGCCACACTTGTCTCTTACCCTTGGTTCCAAACTTCCTTCAGCTGGCTGCAATTGTCTTCTATCCACTATCCCGCCATCCCGTTTCCCACCAGGATTTATCCAGGAGAAAATCAAAAAAAGAGAGTTCCTCCGATAGTGTAGTATGTTAAAGCAATGGGACTTTATTTCACAAAAATTGGTATCAGAAATAAAAAATATTAAAACAAAATGTTGCGCTGACAGTTCAGGGTTTGCAGGCTCTGCCTGCTTGAGAAAGGTATGGATCCCTTCCTGCTAACCACTGAGCGCTCCTTCTGCTGTGAGAGCTAGCAGAAATGAATCATGCAGTCACGTAAGATAGGCCACGCCTTACGCGTTTCGTCATAACTGACGTCATCTGATTGCAGCCAGCTGAAGGAAGTTTGGAACCAAGGATAAGAGACAAGTGTGGCCAGCTGGAAGCTTGGAACCGAGGAGAAAAGACCCCATTTACCGCAGGTGTGTTACCCCTGTAGGGGTGTGGAATCTTCGGTAAGTGCGGGCACATGAGGGGAGCACAAGTCACATCTATGTAGTGGATACAGCATCTGACACAAAAGTCACCTTTTTCATGAATTTTACAATATTAACGATTGAAGTATATCATTGATGTTGGAAGTTTCTACAAATCATCAGTTTTATTAGACTTTGTGAAGTTTTTATGATTTACGGACTTTTACGGATTTTCACGGACTTTTTACGGATCACGATTGAATTTTGGCATATATATTTTTATACTCACATTTTTATATACTCACTTTTTCATACACTAACTTATCTTAATTGGGGTATAATCCCCGAAGGGTTTATGATATTTATTGGTTTGAGTATTTGTTATTCACTTATAACTTTTGCACATTTGCACTTTTACAGAACTATAGATACACTCGTGTTTATTTTTGACACTTTTTTTTTCAGGTGAATGGATAGGGGTACAATGTACCCCATACTTATTCACATAGGGTGGGGGGCCGGGATCTGGGGGCCTCCTTGTTAAAGGAGGCTTCCAGATTCCGATAAGCCCCCACCCGCAGACCCCGACAACTACCGGCCAGGGTTGTCTGGAAGAGGCCCTTGTCCTCAACACATGGCCCCCTGCCTCAAAGCACCCCCCCATGTTAAGGGCATGCGGCCTGGTAGGGTCCAGCAGAGGGGGGGGGGGGCACTCGCGCTTTCCTGACCTGCCGGGCTGCGTACTTGGATAAGGGTCAGGTATGGATTTTGGGGGGGACGCCACACCATTTTTTTGGTGTGGGGGTTCCCCTTAAAATCCAGAGCGGAGGGTCTGGTATCTCTTGGGGGGGAACCCTATGCAATTTTTTTTTCAATTTGGGGGGGTTCCCCTGCAAGATCCTCAGCACATAAGTTGCACCGCATGTCGGATCATCATGACCCGACTTCTGGTGCGACTTTTCTTCAAAAGAAAAAGAAACGCCTGACGAGACTTAACGCTGTGCATACAATGTTAAGGCACGTTATTGAGCTTTTACCAGCGTCTGCGTTTTTACAGCCCTAGTGCTGAAGCTTCAGAACGCACTGACCCTGGTTTTTTTTTTAACACGTATGAATTACACAAGTTCTGTGGCTGATTAAGGTGGTAATTAAACCCACTTGGTGCCTTATCTGCATTAAATTAACCTCAGAACCTGTGTAATTCATGTGTTCGGGTTTAAAAGGATGAGGTGGCAACCCTAGATGGACAGCTGAGAGTTGTGTGGAGGAAGCAGGGAGGCTTACAGTTCCTCATTGCCTACTGAATTAGGCTGGCAGGTTCAGAGAAATGTCAGCACTCTATATTGGATAAGCCCAATGGCGTTCCTAGATTATTTGATAAAACATAGCAATGTGTTATAATCAGGAATGGTTGGCCTATGCCCTAGTGATGTGAGGGTCTGTCTGTTACTATAGAACTTTTGTGCATTAATAGGTTTTCTGATGAGTTCCATAATAAACCCAATTTTTTTGCTATTTCACCTTAGGAGGATAAGAGTGGAATTTTTATATCAATGTGTATGTCAAGTATGCGTACTTCCCCTTGCTTAGTCTTCAACAATTTGTATGTCAGGTATGCGTACTTCCCCTTGCTTAGTTTAACTCCACAATACAGAAAAAATACCTATTGATCTTATCAGAAACCATGTGAGCTTCTAACATCCTGTCCAGTGAACTTTAGAACACTTCCCTCCTATGTTATCGATATGGGATATAAGTGGAGGAAGAGGTGTTCTATAGACCAAATCAGAAGGGGGTAGCTAGCCACAAACAACAATGCTGCTCCTTTATACCCTTTTCACACTGAGGAGTTTTTCAAGCACTTTGGCATTAAAAAAAAGCTCACCAAAAATGCTTTCCATTAAAATCAATGAATGCTTTTACACTTAGGTGGGGCGCTGGCAGTGCGGTGAAAAAAATCCTGCATGCAGCATTTTTGGAGCATGTTTGGAGAGCTAAAAAAAAGCGCCTCAAAAATGCCCCTCTCCATTGAAATGAATGGAAAGCTCATGAAAACCTGAAAATCAGTTCATAAGCTCCTCAAAATGTTTTTTGGAGAAATTTTGTCCTTTAAAAAGCACACTGCAAATACCTAAAAAAGCCCCAAGCGCTCAACGTTTTATGGCCAGTTTAGAAGCACCTCAGTGTGAAAGGGGGCTTATAGCTATAGTACAGTGAGTGTTGGCACCTGTAGCACATGAATTGTGTTACTGGAAGGATGAACAGATAAAAATAAAGAAAAAAAAACTGAAAAAACAAAAACAATGCAGTCATGCATTTAAGAACTAGTAAGCTGCAATATATTATATTTTTGTTTTTGGGGTTAGATACGTATTAAAGGAGCTTTATGGTGACAGCATACATTCTGACAGGGGACATGTCAGATCTTCTGTTTCCAGTCATCGTAAACAGCGATCTCTGTCATATCCTAGGCAGCCCCCCCCCAGAGTTAGAAAACACCTAGGGAACACAGTTAACCCTTTGATCGCCGCCTAGTGTTAACCCCTTCCCTGGCAGTGTCATTTATACATTGATCAGTGCATTTTTATAGCACTGATTGATTTAATAATATCACTGGTCCCCAAAAAGTGTATATTGGGGTCAGACTTGTCCGCCGCAATGTCGCAGTCCCGCTAACAATCACAGATCGCCGCTATTACCAGTAAAAAAGAAATAAAAGTCCATAAATCTACCCCGTAGTTTTGCGCAAACCAATCAATATACGCTTATTGCGATTTTTTTTTAATTTTTTTTTTACCAAAAATATGTAGAATAATACATATTGGCCTAAATTTATGCAGAAATTTAGTTTTTTTATTTTTTTACTTTTTTGGGATATTTGTTATAGCAAAAAGTAAAAAATATTGTTTTTTTTCAAAATTGTCACTTTTTTTTTTTGTTCATAGCACAAAAAAATAAAAACTGCAGAGGTGATCAAATACCACCAAAAGAAAGCTCTATTTGTGGGGAAAAAAGGGCATACATTTTGTTTGGGTGCAACGTCGCACGACCGCGCAATTGTCAGTTGAAGCGACGCAGTGCTGTATCGCAAAAAAT
Organism: Glandirana rugosa; assembly: GCA_018402905.1. NCBI lineage: Eukaryota > Metazoa > Chordata > Amphibia > Anura > Ranidae > Glandirana > Glandirana rugosa. Next base: position 833,784 of record BLSH010192136.1, on the reverse strand, counting down.
GACCTGGTCATGAAGGGGGTAAATCCTTCCGGGGCTGAAGTGTTTAAACGTGTGCAAAAAAAAATTTGCAAAAACGGCTCTCGTTGTGAAAGAGTTAAAGGATAAGTTCATCTTCGGGAACATGTTACATGTTCCACCCGTAAGGTTTGTTAGTTAAAAAAAAAAAATGGCTCCTATCTTTTTTTAGCTGGCTCCTAGATTTAAAACAAGTTTGTCAAGCAATGCGCTAAATGTTAATACAAATCAGTTTCCTCGCTCTAAAAGTTGAGTGGTTGTGATAAAAATCCAATGCTGTAACTGTTATTGATTGTCTTACTCAGAATAATGTTGGTAATTGCAGGGTAAGAGTGCATAGACTGCTTGAGCTTCTCTAGGGGTTCATTGAAGCATGTAGGTAGCACTCCCAAGATGTACCCCTGTAGCTATTTTGCTGGGGGCAGAAGAGAACATCTAAGCAGGACACAGCTCTAGGATTCAGTAAGCCATAAATTAGGAAGGGAAGCACAACCAAAGCCATGCAGGAGGTTTCTAGCATCCTATGTCCCTTACCCTTGTAAACCATTATACCAGCCTTCTCAACCTTTTCAACACAGAGGAACCCTTGAAATAATTCTCCGGTCTTGAGGAACCCTTGCTAAAAATGAAAAATCTACAACTCATGATACATTAATGTGATGGTCAATGAGAAGAATGTAAAGTGGGCGCAAGTAGAGAGCCGCGGCATGGGTTTGTGGTCGCCGCAACACCTGTGGTATTTTCTTTAAAATAAAAAAAAAAATTAAAAAAGGCGGTATTTTTGGTTACCGCCCCTTTAGAGCTCGTGAGGGCTGTCACGAGGCTTTTGAGCCGGAAACACGTTTCCCAGCAAGTGAGGTGGGCTATATAAACCCACGCATGAAGGGCTTTGGTCACAGTTGTCCTGGACGCTGACCTTGCGAGCTCCAGAGCTATAATACAAAGCTATAATACGGAGCTCGCGGGTCGCGCCGGGACATGAAGACGCTCGTGAGGCAAATCCTGCAGAAGGCAGCAGCGGAAGGCGGAGACGAGTGGCTGCGGAGATGCCTGGTGCTATGCGAAGAGGAGCCGGCGGTGGATTCTGGAGCAGCGGGACAGCTGCCTGAAGATGTAGTGGACGAAGACACCATCCAGCCGCAGCCAGCAAGTCCTACACAGCCTTCGTCAGCCGGCATAATTCGCAGAAGCCGGCCTTGTGAGCGGCCCGGAGCTTTGGCGGCTTCGCTTCAGGCAGAGGTGATTCGGCCATCAGAAGAGGATGAAGAGGCGGCGCCACTAGCTACACGCACGGGTCGGCGGCTGAAGAAGAGGAGAAGAGTTTTCTTGCCATCCCTGCTGCGCAGCGGCAAGCAGCGTAGGCGGCCCCAACAGTCCCCGCCCACACCCAGAGTGGCTCCAACGAAGGTTCGTTCCAGCAGTGAGCCGATCGTTCCGGGCGCGGCTCCAACGAAGCATCGGATGGACAACGGGAGGTCCGCTTCGGTCTTTCAGGCGGTGGCATCACAGGCCATCCAGGCAGGATTCTGTGGGGGCCCGTCAGCCTTTACCTCTGAAGGAAGCGACTACAGCTGGCATTCTGCCAGGCCTGGGAAACCAGATTCCGGTCATTTCTGCTCCTGCTGATGTCAGTCAGGCGGGTGAGTCGGTTCCTAATGTATTAATATCTCAATTGTTGTCTTCTTTACAGAAGTTTAATGATTCATTGAATTCTCAAGGTAATTCGGTCGTTTCTCCTGGGAATGCGTGGTCTAATGTTGAGCCTATTGTCCCTAGGATTAATAATGTTACTTCTACTAGTTCTTCTATTCCTGAAGTGTGTTTTAAAGAAGTTATGCCTTGTGAAATGTCCCCATTGGGCTTTCATTTAGCCCCCGCTATCAAAGAAAAAATTTGGAATGGGGAATTTTTAGATCTTTTATCTCTTCTGCCGAATGCAAAAGAGTTTACATTTAAACAGGACAAGAGGTTTGAGGAAGGGGACAGTAGACGTCGTCCAGTAACTAAATCCTTTTTTAATTGGCTCCAGGCCTTTTGCATTTTCTCTGCTGTTATGGGTGAAAAACATCCAGGAAAATGCAGTGGTTTGTTCCAGCATTTGGAGCATGTATTGGAGGCTTATAAATCTTTTGGCGGTTTTGGTTGCTTCAATTATGATGAATCTTTTCGCCAAAAGATTGCTATTTATCCTAATCTCAAATATGGGATGAAGGATGTTGGGCTGTGGTTGAACCTCATCGCACCTGTTAAACCTGTTTTTTCCAAACAACCAGTTGCCAACAGTCTGTCTGCCAATTTGGCATATAAAAAAGGTGTTTATTACGCCTATAATGAATCCCAATGTAAGTGGTTAAATTCTTGTCGTTATCAACATGAATGTTCCTTTTGTTTTGGTAATCATCCACTTGTAAAATGTTTTAAAAGTTCTTCAAATGCTCAATTTCCCAGGGAGAATTTGAAAAGCCTGCACACCAGTGATTTGGGAAAACATGGTCCATTGGTTAATGCGTTACCTAGATCTGGGGAAAGCGCGAATACTAATTGAAGGTTTTCATTCTGGTTTTAAGTTGCCTGTTTTCTCAGGTACTGGTTGTCAGGTTTTTAAGAATTTGAAATCGGTGCTATTACATTCCGAAATTGTTAGGAAAAAATTATTATCTGTAATTTCAGTTGGTAGGGTAGCGGGTCCCTTTCTTTCCCCTCCTTTCAAAAATTTCAGGATATCACCGTTAGGTTTAGTTCCAAAAAAGGAACCTAACTCCTAACGTTTAATACATCACCTATCTTATCCAGTTGCCGGTTCTTTAAATGATGAGATCGACCCCTTGGCAGCTTCGGTCCAGTATGCCACTTTTGATGACGCAATTGCGCTTGTCAAAAAGTTTGGCCAGGGGGCCTTGCTAGCGAAAGCGGCTGCTTTTAGATTATTACCTATAGCGGAGGAAGCTTTTAATTCCTTAGGCTTTTGTTTTGAGGGATATTTTTTCTATGACATGTGTCTCCCAATGGGTTGTTCTTTATCGTGTTATTATTTCGAAATGTTTGCATCCTTTTTGCAGTGGGTTCTTATTTTTGAATCTGGTTATGAGGGAGTTTTACATTACCTGGATGATTTCCTTTTTGTTGGTCCAGCGGAGTCTCCGGTTTGTTCCCTCATGCTACGTCTATTTTTTCTGATTTCAAAATTTTTCGGTATCCCTTTAGCCAGCGAGAAGACGGTTTTTCCCTCAACTGTTGTTGAGTTCCTAGGTATCACTATTAATACTTCATCCTTTCTTTTTCAGTTCCCACCTGCAAAAATCTCTAGGATTCTGTCTTTGATTTAATTTTTTCTGAGAAGAAGGAAAATATTATTAAAGGAGCTTCAATTGTTTTTGGGACTTCTCGCGTTTGCGACTGGGATAATGCCCATGGGCAGGATTTTTTCACGAAGGTTGGCATTGGCCATGTCGGGTTATAAGTCCCCATTTTCACACATTCACGTATCTACTGAGCTTAAGGATGACCTATTGGTATGGTCCCAATTTTTAGTCGATTATAATGGTAGGTCATTCTTCCAAGAAGATTTTGTCTCTTCGGATGAGTTAGATTTATATTCAGATGCTGCAGGGTCTTGTGGTTTCGGGGTTATTTTTCGCAGCCACTGGTGCTTTGGAAGATGGCATCCAACGTGGATAGTGAATAAAGCCACAAAAAACGTTGTTTTGCTAGAACTCTTCCCAGTAGTTGTGGCTCTTGAAATCTGGGGAGAGTTTTTTGAAAACAAAAGAATTGTGATTCATACAGATAATAAGGGAGTTATTTTTGCTTTGAACTGCTTATCGTCAAAATCTATTTATGTGATAAAATTTTTACGTCACTTGGTTCTGTTATGTCTTCGATTAAATATTTGGATAAAAGCTAGATTTGTGCCAGGAAAACGGAATGTTGTCGCTGACGCATTGTCTCGCTTCCAGATGGTTCGTTTCCGACAGCTTTTTCCAGAGGCAGACCTGGTCGGTTTTTCTTGCCCGAGTCATCTGTGGGGAATAATCTAATGCCGGTGATAGCTGCCATTAAAAATTTGGTTGCTCCAAAAACATGGACGGATTACTCCGTTGCATGGGAGAAGTGGTTGTCTTTTAATGAAGAAATAGGTTTATCGGGTTTGCACCCTAATGAGCAGTCAATTTTAGCTTTCCTTTGTTCCTTAATGCAGTCTAATTTTTCGTTCAACCACATACATAAAACTTTGGCTGGTGTTTCATTCTTTTTCAAAATGCATAGATTACCGGCATGCAACAGTTTTTTCTCGGTTCGTCAGGCCCTGAAAGGATATAAGAAATCTAATTTTTCTCCCGATGTGCGTAGGCCCATATCCCTGGATATTTTAGCCAGGCTTTGCTTGTTTGCTCCAATCATCTGTTTTTCGGAATATGAAGTGTTGCTTTTCCGATCAGCTTTTGTGATGATTTTCTTTGCGGCGCTTCGTATCTCCGAAATGTTGGCAAAAAATAAACAAGGAGGGTCAGGATTAAGATTTCATGAGGTTCATATTTCAGAAGATAGGGTCAGGTTGTTCATTAGCAGGTCTAAAACGGATCAAGCAGGTAAGGGTCAATGGCTCTCTTTATTTGCTTGTGGCGACTCCAATGTCTGTCGCATTTTGGTTTTGAATCAGTATCTTTTAGCCAGACCATCCTGTTTGGGTAATTCTTTTGTTCATTTGGATTGCCTTCCGCTCACAATATTTCAGTTTTTGGCGGTTTTCCGGCAGTGCCTTGCTCATTTGGGTCTTTCAAATTATCCTCGCATTCTTTTCATATTGGAGCCGCCACTGAAGCTGCTAGATTGGGCCTTAGTGACGCAGTCATTATGAAATTGGGTAGGTGGGAGTCTCATAGGTTTCACAGTTATGTTCGTCCTAACTTATCTCTTTAATTTTAGGTGTCAAGTCCTGCATATGGATAGTTGGACATTCTTACATATTTTGGGCTTATAAGCGTGCATCACAACGCTGCTATACTTCTAATCTATCTTTACCTCCGGATACGTTTCAGGTCTTTTGGAGAGGTATTAGAGGTCTACAATGGACTAATCTTTTCTCTCATCTGTCTGCATTATTTCATTCCTGGCCTATCCCTTCTATTTTAATCATTCACCTAGGAGGTAATGATGTAGGTAAGTTTGGGACGCTGGAATTGATGTTTTTACTCAAGCAGGATCTGCAGCGTCTCAGGCTTTCTCTTCCTAACACCTGTATTATTTTCTCTGAGATGGTTACTCGGTTGGGATGGTTATCTTCTCCAGCGGGAAGACCTTTGGAAAAAATTAGGAGAAGCATTAACAGGAAAAATGTTATGGAAAAATTTATGCCGTCACTTGGGGGGTTTTCCTTCCATCACGTGGATTTGGAAGGAGGCTTCCCTGGTTTATATAGACAGGACGGCGTACATTTATCAGATGTTGGTCTGGATATTTTTAATTTGGGGCTTCAAAATTGCATTGAGTTGGCCGCGGTGCTGGGGTAGCCGGTTTGCTTTCAGCAAACTGGCTTGTTGGGGGACTTTGTTTATGAATTTATGAATTATCACTCGAGTTCCATGACTGAGTGAATTGAAGTTTTAATATTTTTATTTATTATTGATTTAGATTAAATGATTTTAAATGAATTTTGAATTTTAATAAGAAATACATTTATGGTATGTTTTATTTATACCAATAAAGGTGCAGCGGTCATTTTCATTACCAAAGAATTTGCGTAGTGTATATTATTTAGTTAGAATGAATTGATTGGTATGTGTATGTGCGACCTACAATCCCATGTAGAGTGGGCGCAAGTAGAGGGCCTGCGGCATGGGTTTGTGGTCGCCGCAACACCTGTGGTATTTTCTTTAAAATAAAAAAAAATTTAAAAAGGCAGTATTTTTGGTTACCGCCCCTTTAGAGCTTGTGAGGGCTGTCACAAGGCTTTTGAGCGGGAAACACGGTTCCCAGCACGTGAGGTGGGCTATATAAACCCACGCATGAAGGGCTTTGGTCACAGTTGTCCTGGACGCTGACCTTGCGAGCTCCCCCTCCCTCCCACCCTTGTCGCTGGTGCCTTTATGTGGTTATGTCACCCTTGGATCAAGGGGGGACTTTGTTTATGAATTTATGAATTATCACTCGAGTTCCATGACTGAGTGAATTGAAGTTTTAATATTTTTATTTATTTATTATTGATTTAGATTAAATGATTTTAAATGAATTTTGAATTTTAATAAGAAATACATTTATGGTATGTTTTATTTATACCAATAAAGGTGCCGCGGCCATTTTTATTACCAAAGAATTTGCGTAGTGTATATTATTTAGTTAGAATGAATTAATTGGTGTGTGTATGTGGGACCTACAATCCCATGCTCCTTACACTTGTGATCATTGGGAAGAATTACCCCTTACAGATAGCTAAAAAGATCAATGATGTCATTGGGAATTTATCTGAGAGGTAGAAATTGACCATTGCTTGAGGAACCCCTAGCAACCTCTGGAGGAGCCCTAGGGTTCCACGGAACCCTGTTTGAGAAACCCTGCATTATACTGTAGTTTTAAAATGTGTACCGCTTGAGGATACTGAAGATGGTTATATGATCCTTCTACATGCGCCTTCTCCCTGAGGAGGGCGCGGGTTGTTTCCAGCCTTCCCCAAGATACTCATGTATCACCATTGTTTGAAAGGAAAGAGTGTGAGTTGCTCATAGAACACAAAATACAGCTGTTACCTGTTTCTAATACTCATGAGTGAGGCACAAGAAAGGATCTGCTTTCCGCTTGTATAATATTGTAATATTTATGATTTCAATTATAGGTAGAGTGATGAGCCTAGTGACTCACTGTCTTTTATATATTTTGGGCTCCATCACAAACCTTCACTGCTAGAGCTTGTGGCTGTGCTTTCTCATCCTGTTGCAGAAGAGAGAGTCGCCATTTTGTGGTGTCCATATTACACGAGTTAAGACTGGTATACTCGCACTGAAAAACAGCTAGTTCAGCAGGAACTGACCGAATATTTTCTCTATGTGTACCACTGTCTGTTCAACAGAAGACCAGACCAGACCAGACCTGACCACCTTCTATTTAACTGTCCTGCTGGAGAACCAGCATCCGATCAGCATATGCAGCCAAAGGATGCAGCGCTGATCAGTGTAGTCTGTTGGGGGGAGGGGGGGTGGTCCTCACTGTCAGAATACAATAGCATGGCAGGAGAGATCCCTACATCCACATCGCTTGTGTGGATGTGGGGATCTGTCCGTTTTTTTTTTGTTCAATGGTTGAACAAAAACAACCAACCCTGCTTTAGTCTGGAAATGAATATGAGACCCTATCACAGCCATTCTCAACCAGGGTTGAATGGATCCATAAGGTTCCTGCAGACATTATTAGAGGTTCCCTGAGCTGTGGCTAATTTGCCCTCCATGTGGTGGTGACTGCATAGTACCAGGGCCAATGCCACCTTCATGATATTAATGATATTTTTAGATGTCTGTAAAGGCGGCATTCTGACAATCATTGATGCTTCCCACTGGCCACCAATGTAAAGGGCATGTTCCCCACTGCCCCCAATGATTGGTTTAAGCATGGTTCCCCAAGACCTTAAAATTATTTTAAGAGTTTCTCAAAGGTTAAAAAGTTTACTAGGCTGGTTGTAATGTAGGTGCATATATTAAGCATATCAGATTGAAAATGGAAACCAGTGGAGGATTCAAGCCACCAGCACCTCCTACTGAAAGCTGAAATTTGAGTTTTGCAAGGTCTATCCCTTTGATCTCACAGTAACAGCACTGACCCTATGACTGCATGCTTTAGAAAAATATTCCAGATAATTATCCTTCAGTCTGAGTGCCTGTAAAAGTCTCAGGTGTTTGCTTTTTCTTTCAGATAGTTTTAGTTCTCCAAACTATTTTTTTTCTTTGCAATGCTCTATCTATCCACAGGACCCCGTGATATTGTGTAACATAACAAAGAGCACAGAAAGAAACATAAAATGATAACGAGAAAATAAAAATGAACCTGTTGAGGTAGAATTGTGAAATGGGGCACTGCCGACTTGTTTCCTACAGCAGAACTTTGAGACCACATACACACGGATGTTTTTACAGCCGCGTTTTTCAGTGTTTTTTGCAGCTTAAAAATGCATCTCCATGTTATTCAATGGCCCCATACACATGCTGATGTTTTTGAGTTGTAGATGGTGTCGGCATTTGTAAGCCGGCAAACCGCTCATTAACGCCGTAACGTTGTTAACCGGCGTTTTTAGCGCTGGCGTTTTCAGGTCCAAAAATAGCAGAGGGATGCCTCTTCAAACAAAACGCGATGTATCGCTGACGCTCAATAACGCGCATTATTGCCAATGCAAAACGCAGATGAAATCGCGTTAACGCCGATTTTTTTTAATTTCCTGGTGTCAGTCCCGACGTTGAAGCTCGTTTTTTCTATACACCGGTGTGTATGAGGCCTAAAAATGAAAGTTCTGCTCATCTTCCTCCCCCTCTTTACTGTAACATTATTGATGTTTTTTTTGCTTAGTGTGGGTGGGCTTTTCTGATAGGTACCTTTCTCACCTATGCTATCCAAAAAGCTTAAAAATAGTTGTTTTGGCTGATGCTACAGTTAACAAATATACCTGTTCCCACTTACAAACAAATTCAACTTAAGAACAAACCTACAGTCCCTATCTTGTTTGTAACCCGGGACCGCCTGTAAATATATTTTTTTATACATTTCTGTATATTGGTACAGTTGCTGTCTAATTATATATGTATTAGGAATTCAACTTTTAGTCTATCCTTGCTTAGTTTATACCTTTTATACCAGGTACATTCCAATCAGCACACACTTCATATAAAGTCCCACCCTTATCCTCTCAATTCATATTCCAGGGATGGACCCCCTCATTCTTTTGCAAAGCTGGACAAATATTTCCAAAACATTAGATGTCATATGACCTTGATCAGACATATACAGTTCTCACCCTCACTCAGCAACCACATATACAGTTTTCTTCACCCCAATAATAGGCATATATAAAGTTCTCTTAAACCCTTTATTCCATGATTATAGTGGTAGAGTGTCGACCCATTATGCTTTGCATTAACTGGACAATCAATAATTGGAAAGCTTCCCCACTCAGACCTACTTGTCAGACAGGCATATTGTTATTATTATTATTAATAGTCAGGATTTATATAGCTCCGACATTATGTGTGGTGCTCATAGGCGTGCACAGGGGGTGTGCCTGGGCACACCCTAAGCACCCCGTGTGGTGCAGATTACCCCTGCTGATAATTCACCAAAGCCCCCAATAGGGCCCTCTAAAAAAAAAGTTGTAAAAAATAATAAAGATAAAAAACTATTGACACTGTCCACTGCCCTACTGACACCAACCTCTGCACTACTGACAAGTCCACTTCTCTACTGACACCATCCACTGCCCTACTAACACATCCATGTTTTAATACATTTGGGGTGCACACCCTAATACAATAGGCTGTGCACACCTATGGCGGTGCTTTACAGCATGAGGGAAGACAGTACAGTCACAATACAATTCAATAGACGAGGAATCAGAGGGCCCTGCTTGTTATGGGACAGGAAGTTGGCCATAAGTCACATGATGCAGAGGAAGCTGTATCCCACTTTTTTAAAAAAAAAATGTTTTTGCAGCTAGCGCTAGTCGACAAGTAAGGCAGCCCATACATTAGTTGAGCCACTGGTTGAATGTCAAAAAATGACCCAATTCTGCCATCCACACATTCAAGGTGGATGTGGGAATCCTTCCTGCTGAGTTATTGTATTATTGTGTTCTGACAGCGGGAGAATAGAGAATGCTTTCTAGGGTGTGCCACCGCCCTGATTCTGCTTTTTGGACAGCGGGGAGACTTACCGCTGTCAGAATGCACTGATCAGTGCTGCCGGCTGATCCATCAAGGAAAAACCTGACAGGGTGGTTATACAGAAGTCAACCTGTAGATCGACTTTTGTACAACCAGCCTGCCCATATGTGGAATAAAATTTGACTGGTCCCTGCTGAACCTGCTGAATTATGATCCATGTATGGCTGGCTTCAGTTTAAGTCAGGGATCCTTTGGGCAAGACATTTCAGTTGCCAGGGTACTATTTTATTTAGAAAACAAAAAGTTTAATTTACATAAGAACACTGAAACAAGCCGGCACGCAGGGCGGAAAACATACAAAAGAAGGAAGGGCCATACAAATCAGGAGGAGAGCAGAATTATATATTATTAAGTACCCTAGAACTAAGTAGGTGCATTTTTGTAATCAAACATAGCAAGATGGGAAATGTGTGTCTAGATCACTTATAATATGGTACATGGAGACCTAGGAAAGAGTGCCATATAGCATTAAAGGTTTGCATAGATTGCCTGAGAAAATACATGTGTTTTTTATAGGAGATGCATCTATTAAGATCCGTTATCCTATTCAGAGAGGGTAGGTGGGTGAGGCAAGGTCCATTCAAGTGCAATCAGCCTACGGGCAACAAATAAAGCTCAAGAGACAGTCATTCTAAAATTATGAGGGATGAAAAAACATAGCCTAGCAGGCACGTTGAGGGGTTCAACTGGTAGGTTAATCCCCAATAAGCTGTTTAACGTATCAATGATCTCAGCCCATTACCTCCTCAACTTGGGGAAGCTACATAAACCAGAAGAACCCCTAAAATTCCTTTTAGGTCTCAGGAAGCCCATGTGAATACGATTTTTTTGGGGGAGCGGTGGGAAAAGGACCCATCTTTCAGTGGTGGTCAGAATGCCACCCCTTTAAAGATCACTGGTCATGTTGCTGGCTCTAACAAGTAGCTTTGGCCCCAGGACTATGGAGGCACCATTAGATGGGAACCACCGTTTAAGAAATTCCAAGCAACCTCTGGAGGAACCCTGGTTTAGCCTTGGTAGCTGGCCTAATTATTCAGAGTGGTGAAAGCAAGTTATGAAGCAGCTAAGAGAATCTAATATAATATGTGTTAAACTGAACCATCTGTAAGGGAGTCAGATAATCACAAAAAACAGAGTTTATGGGAGTTTGTGACATTCATGAAGTAATACTTGGCATATCATCTTAAAGTGTATTGAGCCAAATTGCTCAATACACATGCATGTTTAGTGTAAGATTTTGCTTTGTGCTGAGCCATACTAAACTGAATATAAGCAGTGGCGATGGCACGCAGTGATATTGCTGGTCACGTTCTCTTAAAGAGGAGGTCCGCCTAGAACAAAAAAAAATTAAAAGTCAGCAGCTACACATACTGTAGCTGCTGACTTTTAATAATAGGACACTTACCTGTCCTGGAGTCCAGCGATGTCAGAACCGCAGCTGATGTTTCCATCAGCTGTCGGGTGCTGCCGCTGCCTTTGCGGGTAAGGGAACTCGGCAGTGTAGCATTACGGCTTCACGCCGGGAGCCCTACTGCGCATGCGCGAGGCTCCGCTGCGCTCTGCAGGAGGGAGCCGGGCTGCTGACGTAATTCGCCACGGCCCGGATTCCAGGAAGTGGAATGGGATAACTGTCAAAGACAGTTATGCATTCCCCCCGAAAGGTGCCAAATGTGACACCTGGGGGGGGGGGGGAGGAATCCGATCAGCGGATGTTCCACTTTTGGGTGGAACTCTGCTTTAAGTGACTTTCCTTGGCTGGCACCCAACTCCTATTGCCTGGTACACACAATGAGTTTTTTTTTTTTTTTGCATGCTAACCTCATATCAAAAGTTATGAAAAATTCTCGTATGACAGAATAAAATGATCATCCATTTTTTTCTTTTTGCATGCTAATCTCATTTTGAAAGTTATGAAAAATTCTCGAATGACAGAATAAATATTTGTAAGTGATGTAATGTATTGTATTTTCGAACGACAACTGTACTGATTAAACGAAAATCGTACGATCTGGTATTGTACAAGAAAAATTTTCATGCTTTCCCCTTGGATAATATTGGATGAACTGTCATAATCAGCTCTCAAAAGCTGTGTACTAACAATTAGATTATCATACAATCGCATTTTCAGACGATTTTCTGATCGTGTGTATGGGCTATATGTGTGCTAAAGCAAGCCCATACATTAGCTTTTTTTTTTTGTTCAATTAGTGGGTTAAACAGAAAAAAAAAACTTGATTCCCCATCCACACATTTGAGGTGGATGGGGGAATCCTCCTACTGAGCTATTGTATTCTGTCAGCGATGAGACTTCCCCACTGTCAGAATACACTGATCTGTGCTGCCAGCTATAGCCCCGGTAATGTCATATTTTCCTGTTCTTAAGAGCCGGTTCACACTACAGCGACTTGGGATCTGACTTGTGTCGCCCCAAGTCGCTTGACATTTGAAATCCCATTGAAGTGAATGGGAGCCGTCTTAATGTACACTACTGAAGTCACTCCGACTTCAGAAAAGGTTCCTGTACTACTTCTATCTAACTTGTGCCCATAGAATTCAATAGAAGTCGCCTCCAAGTTGGATCTCCATCTATATTGAAGTGACTTTACAGGAAAAAGAAAATAATTTCACCCAGGTAAAAGGAATGATGTCAGAAGAGCTATATTCTCTGATTGGCCACAGGCAAAGTCGCCTGGCATGGAGGTTGCTTTAAGTTGCGTTGTAAGTTGCCCAAAGTCACGCTGAAGTCGTGCTGGAACCACCTACAAAGTCGCGCCTGAAGTCAGATCGCCTCTGTGTGAACCGACTCTAAAACAAACCCATGCTCAGATTATAAACTCTAAATTATTTACTTATTCTGTACAACCAGTAAGTGCTCATTGACACTATTGTGGTTGTGTGTTGTGGTGCCATTCATTCTAAATGGTACCATCTCAGCAGACAAACTAACATATGTTGTGGTTCACTGATAAAATGCTACATTTACATTTTTTTTAAGTAAATGTGAACTGCCTTAAAGTAGAACTATAGGCAAAAAATGCTTTTTTTTTCATTTTGGATAGAGTAAGAGAGGGCTGTAACCCGTCATATTTTTTTTTGCCATCTGTGTCCCATTGCAGAGATTTACCTTCACTTCCTGCCCCATACCAAAACAGGAAGTGAGAAGAAATCCCTGCAAATTAGAAGAATTCTTTGGAGACCCCCAGGTCACCAGAACTAGTGTCCCCATATGAAGGTTACCCCTCTATTACTTTTCTGGGGACAACCCAAAATTTGGGATTTTCTTTTACTTTCACTTTCAATGATAATGGTAAACAGCACAAAGAGAGAGGATTAATCTCCTTAATAGGGGCACAGACAGCAATAAACACTGACAGGGGTTCTAATCCCTCTCCACTCTATCCAAAACTAAAAAAAAAAAGTTTTGCCTTTAGTTATACTTTAATGCAACGCATGCTGTCCAGCATAATGTGCATTCACTAGTGCAGCAAAATAGTGTGAATGGGCTCCGACTTCAGATTCTTTTTTATGATCTTTGAGGATATTTGAGAATGAATAACGTTACAATAAAAACAACTAGAGAGGTCGGGGATGGCTTGTTTTAACTATCTTTTCCCGCTAAAAGCAGGTGTAAAGGCTTTTTAAAAAATAAAATAATAAACATGTTATACTTGCCTGCTCTGTGCAGTAGTGTTGCACAGAGCAGTCCCTTACCTCCTCTACTGGAGTCCCCTGCTCCTCCTCCCCTGTGTGTGCCCCCATAGCATGTTGTGTGCTATGGTGGCACATGTGAAGGCACGCTCCAGAGATGTGCACATCCATAGACACACACAGCGTGGCCCAGCCCTCCTCCCTCCTCACGGGATTTGACTGACAGCAGTAGGAGCCAATGACTCCCAATGCTGAGTGAGTCTCCTGTGATACTAGTAAGAGGGGAGAAAAGAGATGCAGCCAGGCACAGTGCTGGATCAAGAGAGGACTCAGGTAAGTGTTTGGGCTGGAGGGTGCGCACACCTGGTCAGTTCCTTCCATTTGTATCAGTAAGGAGTAGAGGGGTATCTACTAAATAACATTGATTTTTCAACAGCTAGAACATTTTTGTATCCAGTATTGAGAGCTTGTGGCGTTGGATGTTGGTGTTCCCTAGGATAGCCCTAAACCACCCAATAGTTGCCTGATTGTTGTGGGCCATTGAACCAGGAACAAGACTGGACTTTTGTGGCCACCCTTAGGCCCCTTTCACACTGGGGCTGGTGGGCGATAGCAGTAAATCCCCGCTAGTCTCAGCGGGGATTTAGCACTGTTATAGCAGCGCTACGGCGCCGCTATGCAGGCAGGTGCGCGGCACTTTTAACCCCCCACAAGGGGTTAAAACCGGGTTAAAAGTGCCGGTGCGCCTCGCTACCGGGGCGGTGTGCAGCTGCTTCGGAAGCGCTGCCCATTGTTTTCAATGGTTAGGGGCGGTGGAGGAGCGGTGTATCGCCGCTCACCGCAACGCCCCAAAGATGCTGCTTGCAGGACTTTTTGTAACGTCCTGCAAGCGCACCGCCCCAGTGTGAAAGCACTCTGGCTTTCACATTGGGGTGGGTGGTTTGAGGCGCTTTACAGGCGCTATTTTTAGCTAAATAGCGCCTGTAAAGCGCCTCAGTGTGAAAGGGGTCTAAAGCTTTTTACATACAATGAGAATATCAGCCAAGTGATCGTCCGTTTTTTTTTTTTTTGCATGCTAGTCTCATATTGAAAATGAAGAGGTTACTAAACTCACCAAAATTCTCCTACAACAGAATACAACTTGGGAAGTGATGTAATGTGTTATATTGTATTGTAATGTATTCTTTTGTTTCCGTGCGTGCGTGGTCTTGCTCTTCCAATTTTTTTCGCACTAACGCTGTACTGATTATTCAAAAATCGTATGATCTGGTATCGTACAAGAAAAATGTTTTTGTTTGTCCCTTCGGATAATTTTGGATGAATTGTCATGATCGGCTCTCGAATGCTGTGTACAAACGATCAGATGATCGCTTCCAAAGCGGTATTTTTCGTCTGATTTTATGATCACGTGTACTAAGCTTAAGCCTATAACGGAATGCTGAGGTGGACAAACTACTAATCTATTTTTTTCAATATTTGCGCTCAGTTTGACCTCCAGCCATTTATCATCTGACAAGAAGGCTGCAATTTGCTGATAGCAAAGCATTTGTGTTTGCTTTGCAAAAATGAAGAAACAGGCAGAGAGATAGTAAGACATAAGAGTCTGTAATACAAGTTTCTCACAAAAGAAACATTAAACCACTTGTAACTTTCTTATTTCATAGGGTAGAGGTCAGGGTGGCTATTCAGGCGACCCATTACAATAAAGTTTTGTGGTCTGCCCTACTCTAAGAAAACAGTCATTTTATTGACTGTGTCACATAGGAAAAGTAAATAACTTTTACATGAGATTTCTGCAAACAATCAGATCTTCGAAAGTCATTTAGAAAATTACCCCTGGTTATATATTTGTGAACACTCAAAAAATTGTGGATTTACACTAGGCTATACTTGCTATGTGATAAAAAATACCATAAACCCTGAGGGTCGGTTCACACATAGGCGACTTGCGATCCGACTTCTGTCACCCCAAGTCGCTTGACATAAGAAATCCCATTGAAGTGAATGAGAGCCGTCTTAATGTACACTACTGAAATCACTTCAACTTCAGAAAAGGTTCCTGTACTACTTCAAGGCGACTTCTATCCAACTTTTGCCAATAGAATTCAATAGAAGTCGCCTCCAAGTCGGATCCACATCTATATTGCAGTGGCTTACAGGAAAAAGAAAAGAATTTACACAGTTACTCCCCCTGAATTATCTGGGCAACCCCCTTCCTCCCTTCTCTGATTGGCCACAGGCAAAGTCGCCTGGCATGGAGGTTGCTTCAGGTTGCATTGTAAGTCGTCCAAAGTCACTCTGAAGTCGCCTTGACATAGCATTCAAATCGCTTAGCAAAGTTGCCCCTGAAGTCGGATCGCCTATGTGTGAGGCGGTCCTGACTGATCTGTACTTTTTATATGAGAGCTGTCAGATTTGATACAAATGTGTAATGTAGAAATGAGTGATGGCCACGTGATGTAGTCGCCAGCTGTGATTTGTATTAAATCTGAAGTGGTAATTAGTATTAGATGGAAGGTGTCCCCATTTGAATCCATTAGGTGACTCCAATTTCCCGTCTGAATGGGACTGGACGTCAAATCTCTGAAGAAGTCACGTCCATTGACGTAACGCGTAGGGGGGAGGAGGTAGAGCTTGTGATGTCATCCCATGGCTATCTTGAGTACTGATAGCGTATAAAGATTGTGTTTCTTGTCGATACAGCCCGCACTGCTTAAAGTGCCGTGTCTGTGAGTATGTCATTTGGAAATGTTATTTGTGAATAAAGTGTTTCAAACGGAGAGCATTAGATGTTGCAATTCTTTGTTCATATGTTAACCAGGGATCTATGAGAGAGATCTGAGGACTGGCTTACTTGATAAGAGTGAGGGGTAAGAGAGGATCAGCACGCTTGGGATACATCTGATTTTTAACCCCTAAGGGGATATGCTGTATCTGACCCTCTGGTAAAACGGGTTAGTGAATGAGGGGAGTGGCCAAAACACATTGGTGGCGGAGAGCACTCACTGTGGAATGTATTTGAGCACTGGTGGAAAAAAGGACTTAATTTGATCACGATTGTTTGATCACATAGGACTTTTGATAATTTTTATATAATTTATATATATATTTAATTTGATAACATTTTGAAACATTTTGTATATGTTTTATATATTATCGATTTGCTAGTAGCGCAGCACTGCATGGATATCTAACTAATTGATGTGGAGTGAACATGTTTTTCAGTGATAGCAGCAACTAGATTTTCACACAATATTGGTTGTTTTACACAGATTTTGCACTGCATATTTGCACAATACGTATTATATTATATTAATCAGGTTTTTTTTTAGGGGTTGCACTGATGGAGTTATTGGTTTTTAAAGGGTTATTATTGCTGCCACTGGCATCAATGCTGAGGGTTATTATTGCTGCCTCTGCTCTAAGCTGAAAACCACTTCCCCAAAACCCCAGTTAAGGGTAGTTTAATATTGCTGCCAGGACTGCCATCACGGAGGTACAGGCAGTACTGTTGTAAGGGGCCCCAGTGTCTCAAGGGGCCCTTACAACAAAGACTTTAGCAGTCTTTAACATTGGAGTCTATGGGAGGGGGGCACCTGGTTTGGGGTCACCGTTCTCCCAAACCATAGGCAATAAAAATACCAAACTTGGGTCACATAGAGAGGGCTCCCTGGACCATAACTGGCCCAAGTTTGGGACCTCCAGCACCTATGGTTCGGCATGAGGTCTTATTATAAGTGAGGTTGTGCTGCCTGTGCACTTTTTTTTTTTTTTTTTTTAACCCCTTGGATCCCACACTAGCATGCATTGCACACTTCACTTTACTTGAATGGGTAATGCTTGGCAGGCTACACCTGGTAATTGTGAGAGGGTGTATAATTCCTACTGTGGCTGCAACATGTGTACACCCCTGGCCAGTGGGTGGATGTGGTAGGATGGCCAGTGGGCGGGCCCTGGGGAATGTTGGTGGTCAGACGGGGGGCGTCCAGGTCTAAAGCTGTGTAAGGGTCCCCGAAATTTCTGATGGCTGCCCTGATTGGGGGAGAAGGCCCGTGTCTAGTTTCAACTTTAACCAATATTAATGTAGCAACACATCAGGATGAAGAACTACACCAAACTGAACAATCTGCCCCATGCACGTTTCCTGGAAAGCTTTAATGCTTTTTTATTAGGTTCCATTCCAATTGCAGCAAGCATTTTTTGTATGCTAAGCCCTTCCCACACATTGTGCATTCCTGATACCTTTTGTGCAATTGGGCCTTGTTGACATGGGTGTACACCCCTGTGAGGGCTGTGTTTTGCCTGCTTGGAATATACAGGTGTTCTATCCAACATCAGTACATCCCATGCAGGTAAAACACTGCCCTAATATGGGTGTGTGCACTTAAAGCAGAGTTTCACCCAAAAGTGGAAGTTCCGCTGGTTGGATTCCTCCCCCCCTCAGGTGTCACATTTGGCACCTTTCGGGGGGGAGGGGGAAGAGGACACCTGTCTTTAGACCGGTGTCCTTTTCCACACATCCGGCTAGCTCTGGCCGGCAGCCGCGGCCGCTGACGTCAGCAGCCCGACTCCCTCCTCCCTGCTCGCTCTGCTTCTGGCCGCCTGGCCAGTAGCAGAGCGCGGCAGAGCCTCGCGCATGCGCAGTAAGGTGCCCAGCGTGAAGCTGTACTGCTACACGTCCGGGATCCCTTACCCGCGATGGAGGCGGCTGCACCCGTCCCCCGATCCAAAGATCAGCGGCGGGTGCCGACATCGCTGGACATCAGGACAGGTAAGTGTCCTATTATTAAAAGTCAGCAGCTACTGTATGTGTAGCTGCTGACTTTTAATTTTTTTTTCCTACCTCGGACCTCCGCTTTAAGTACACCTGTGTGAACAAGACCTTAAGGCTGCTTTCACACTGATGTGTCTTTACCATGCTAAAAGTGCAACAAAAATGCAATCCTCTTAAATCCTATGGGACTCTTCACACCACTGAGCTGTGAGTGTGGTGCGCTTTGAAAAGTCCTGCATGCTGTAGCTTTTGTGTGGTTTTCATAACCGTACCAAAGACGCAGGTCCCCATTGAAATGAATACAAAAAAGGCACCTGCATTGCATTTTTGGCGCATTTTTTGAGTCGGATGTCCACATTTTCATAGGTGCATGCTGGGTAATATAGGCATCAAGAAAACGCATCAGATTTATGATGCATTTTTTCAACAGTAGTGTGAAAGCAGCCCAAGTGTGTTTTTTGCATACAACTCTTCTTTGTATTCACATTTAGGTTCGATTCACACTGCTGTGATGCTAATTTTCTGTGAATTTAATACGGTTGCGATGCAAGTTTTTTCAGTTCAGTGTTTTTGTGACAAGTGCGATTTCTTCATGTGCTGGTGCGAATCTACTGCAAAGCTGGAGCTGAATTCGCAACGCACAGCATCACACATGGATCAAACTTGCACAGGACCCTTTTTTTCACGGATTAGATTTGCAATGCATCGATGTGAACGGCCCTGATAGAATACTATATTGTTGGAGATGACTTGCGAATTTAAGCTATCGCAACGGCTTAATTTCGCAGTAGTATTCGCACTCAGTGTGAACCGGCCCTAAAACTCAGAAACAGAACATGCCAGCTCTCAGTTTTTAACACAGGTAAGCTGCATACCTTGTGGCTTTACACTAAAAGTGTTTGCAACAGAGACCTCTGTTTTTATGACCAATATTTTATATATATATATATATATATATATATAGAGAGAGAGAGAGAGAGAGAGAAATTAATGGTGCTGAACAGCTGGATCAAACACAAGTATTTTTGTATTTTTTTGAATTGACACAACCACATACATCTTTCCTCAGCTATTTATATACTGATCAACATCAAAACACACAGTGGGGTTGATTTTACTAAAGCTGAAGTGTGCACAATCTGGTGCAGCTGAGCATGGTAGCCTTCAGCCTCTAACTTCAGCTTGTTCAAGTAGGCTTTGACAAAAAATACCTGGAAGCTGATTGGTTTCTATGCAGGCCTGCACCAGATTTTACACGCTTCAGTTTTAGTAAATCAACCCCACACTTAGGCCTGATTCACATAGGGTTGCCACATCATCCCTTTAATCCGGGACACATATTAATTACACAGGTTCTGTGGCTGATTAAGGTGGTAATTAAACTCACTTGGTTACTTATCTGCATTAAATAAGCCTCAGGACAACCTGTGTAATTCATATGTGTCCTGGATTAAAGGGATGGTGTGGCAACCCTAGATTCAAACCTATGCATTTTTAGTGCTTTTTGCATTTTGCAGATTTGCACTACAGTCCATTTAACATGGTTTCCTATGGAACATGGTCTGTAGTGCTAATCTGTAAAATACAAAAAGCACTAAAATGCATAGATATGAATCAAGCCTGAGAGTTTTCAGCTACTGTGAAGTCTGGGCTTCTTCTGTGTTGCTGTACTTTTGAGGATGGGGCTTAATCCACATAAGCAGATCTCAATATATCCATTGCCATATACACTATATTACCTAAAGTATTGAGACACCTGCCTTTACACACACATGAACATTAATGGCATCCCAGTCTTAGTCCGTAGGATTCAATAGTGAGTTGGCCCACCCTTTGCAGCCATAACAGCTTCAACTCTTCTGGGAAGGCTGTCCACAAGGTTTAGGAGTGTCTATGGGAATGTTTGACCATTTTTCAAGAAGCGCATTTGTGAGGTCAGGCACTGATGTTGGACGAGAAGGCCTGGCTCATAGTCTCAGCTGTAATTCATCCCAAAGGTGTTCTATCGGATTGAGGTCAGGACTCTGTGCAGGCCAGTCAAGTTCCTCCACCCCAAACTAGCTCATCCATGTCTTTATGGACCTTGCTTTGTGCACTGGTGCGCAATCATGTTGGAACAGAAAGGGGTCATCCCCAAACTGTTCCCACAAAGTTGGGAGCATGAAATTGTCCAAAATGTCTTGGTATGCTGACGCCTTAAGAGTTCCCTTCACTGGAACTAAGGGGCCAAGCACATCCTCTGAAAAACAACCCCACACCATAATCCCCCCTCCACCAAATCATTTGGACCAGTGCACAAAGTTCATAAAGACATGGATGAGCGAGTTTGGGGTGAGGGAACTTGACTGGCCTGCACAGAGTCCTAACCTCAACCCGATAGAACACTTTTGGAATGAATTAGAGCGGAGGCTGCGAGCCAGGCCTTCCCGTCCACATCAGTGACTGACCTCACAAATACACTTCGGGAAGAATGGTCAAACATTCCCATAGACACACTCCTAAACCTTGTGGACAGCATTCCCAGAAGAGTTGAAGCTGTTATAGCTGCAAAGGGTGGGCCAACTCAATATTGAACCCTACGGACTACAGACTAAGGCCTGATTCACACCTATGCATTTTTAGTGCTTTTTGCATTTTGCACTGCAGTCCACTTAACATAGTTTCCTATGGAACACGTTCTGTAGTGCAAATCTGCAAAATGCAAAAACCACTAAAAATGCATAGGTGTGAATCAGGCCTGAGACTGTAATGCCATTAAAGTTCATGTACGTGTAAAGGCAGGTGTCACAATACTTTTGACAATATAGTTTATAAGTCCCAATTCAAGTCACAAACTGGGTAGCAGAGGAGGACCCCACAGCAAATATTCAAAGTGGTGATGTGACCTCACATAGGTATATATATGTAAAAAATGATCTCTACTTTTATTATAATTGCTAAAAACCATTTATAGTGAGGTACTCTGTGCTGGCTTACTGGATTGATCTTAGGAAAATTTGTATTAAACAAAAATACACAAAAACGCTCTCATTTAAGACAAAGGAACACACAGAAATGCATAAAAAATGCAGGTAAAAACACTTGCAGCTTCAAATGCAGAAGTATGAATAAGGACTAATGACACTTGCATGCTCTAAAAGCTTCCCAGTATTTATCACTTAAGCATCCAACAGGACTATTCCCAAGATATTGGCGATTACCACTGCTATTAAATCTCACTGCTCAGTAATCATCTTCCAACCTTGCAAATCTCGACAATAAACAATGTGTTAGAGAAGCCGTTGCTTCTACAAGGACACCAGACTGATCAGGCATTATACTATGCGGCTCAGAGACACTTGTTTCAAATTTCTGCGACCTTGAAGGACATAAAATGTATTTTTAGACCACCGGCTGTCCAAACCTAGTCTTCATAAACAACAATGAAATATGTAACAACAGATTTTCATTTATTCAATTCACTACTATTCAATGGAAAATATGAACAGCCTGTTACGGACTAGTCAGACCACAGGAACATCTTCGTTGCCGAAGAGATTGTGTAACAAATAACAGCTCTAAACGTTCCAACCTTCTACTAATGACTCGTCACTCTAAATTATCGTCACCATTAGCGGTTATAGAACCCTTATCAGGACAACCTACGAATTCACTATTTATGACCCTTCGAAAATCTCGTACGTTCACAGTAATCAGGAATAAGTA
>BLSH010192136.1:772672-786855 GCA_018402905.1 Glandirana rugosa | reverse complement strand
GTGGTCCTGGGCGGCCTCTGCATGACATCCCTGGTGGTCCTGGGCGGCCTGGGTGCGCTGTCCGGCGGGGGGGGCTCCCTGGGGTCTTGATCCGGCTCCCTGGTGGTCCAGCGGGGTGATCCTGAGGGTGGCTGCGCTGATAAACGTTCAGCGCAGCCCCCCCCTGTCAGAAGAGCAGCCGATCGGCTCTCCGCTGCTCAGGTCTGCAGACCTGAGCAGAGGAAAAGCCGATCAACGGCTCTTCCTATTTACACTGTGATCAGCCGTGATTGGTCACGGCTGATCACATGGTAAAAGGCTTCGGATCGAAGCCTTTTACCTCGGTCGGTAGTGCGGTGGGTCAGACTGACCCACGGCACCACCGATCGCCGCGATGCGCGCCCCCAGGGGCGCGCGATCGCGCATTATCCTGAGGACGTCAATAGACGTCCAGTCAGGATAATGAACCCCCCGCCCGGACGTCATTTGTCAATGCGCCGGGCGGGAAGTGGTTAATGGAGAGTGCAGAGTTCCAGTATTGTTATTTTGTACATTCCTAAACAATAAACCACCTATACCATGAGATTTATAACAAATGTGACCTTTGGCTTTAATGATTCTTCTCAATTTTTTCAGTTCTTAACTCACATATTTACAGAATTTGCACTATTCACCACAAGTTTCTTTACTTGAATGAATTGACTCTTTTATTAGTGCATATAATATTTCTATAAAACACTATCTCATATGATAAACATTAGTGAATTGTTCCCTGTGCAATCTACCACACACAAGTTCAATCAGCTGAATTGTGTGAATTGTAAAGTCAAAACAAGGCAATACATTGTCAGCTTTAATACAAAAGCAATCCAATCTCCTTGCAGTTGATCAAAACCACCATTGTATGTATTTGATTATTTTAAATTTTCAACAAATAAATGGAATCAAAATTTTGTTGGCTCAAAGAGGACAACCTGATTCTACGTGTTTTTGAGTATAACTTGCAGTTATTTGGTTGTTTCTTAATTTGTAAGAGGCAATTGCAAATTTCTCTGGCAACTGGAAGTGCTTATTATTGGACAGGGAAGGAGTCCTTTTCTTTGTTCTGGAGCAAAGGAAAGGACCATAGTACCATTGCAGAAGGTTTCAGAACTTTTCCACATTAGAGATTTCCTCACCTACCATTCTCATGGTTATATCTGCCCCTTCTATGGGCGCCATTTGTGATTGCTGACTGTATGTTTCCTCTCCTCCATCCATGCTCTCTATGCCGCTACAGTCTCAGAGAAGTAAGCTGTAAAACTTTCAAGAAAATTGATCTTGATCCAGAAAAAAAAAATGGCTGTAGATGGGCTTTGACCCTGTTGCATATTCAGAAGGTTAGAGACAAAGGGAGGATTTACTAAAGAAGTAGAGCGTGTTAACTTTTCATGGTGCATGCTCCCTGCAAAAGGGTATGTTTGTTTAGAAAATAGATAAAAATAGATAAGGGTGTATATGTACGAAACTTGTGATTTTGTACGCTTACGTTGAGCGTATTTATGACTGTACCAATACGAAGATGTTCATTTTTGTACATATCTACTAATATTTATTTTTTTTAAATAGATTAGGGATTTTGAGATGTCAGTATGTTATTACTGCAATTGATTCAAAATATATTTAAAATTACAAGTTTTTATTTACAACTACAATTTAAAAACATAATTTAAAACAATGAAAACTTAAAAAAATAAAGATTCAAGAATATATATATATATATATATATATATATATATATATATATATATATATATATATATACTATATATAGCATTTTCTCCCGATTTCCTCTGGGTACTCCAGTTTCCTTCCACACTCCAAATACATGCTGGTAGGTTAATTAGATCCTGTCTAAATTGGCCCCAGAATGTGTACATATGAATGTGAATTAGGGACCTTAGATTGTAAGCTCCCGAGGGCAGGGACTGATGTGAATGTGCAATGTATATATAAAGTGCTGCGTAAATTGACGGCGCTATATAAGTACCCAAAATAAATATATATATAGTATATATCATCTCCAAGCTGTCTGAAGGTGTTTACATTCTGTGATATATATCAAACCGATTGGCTAATGCAGATTACACCAGTGAATATCAAAGACAGATGGTGACTATTGTTGGTGTAAACTGCAGTAGACAATCAAGTTAGACCTACGCAAGTATAACAATTTTTTTTGTTCCCAGAAAAAGTTTTTATGAATTGAATATTAATGAATATATTCATTAATTGAATATTAATGGGGTACAGCCCAAAACGACAAAGCATACAGTGAAGAATGTACACATAAAGCTTTCAAAAATAATAAAATCGCCATCAAAATAAGTATAATTTAAGACTGAAAAATCACATTGTTGCATTAACCCAGTTGTCATTAGTTACCTTAAAAGAAAAGAAATATCAAGAAAATTCTTAACCTAATATTATTTAGGTCTGACTAATGTGTTTTTTTAAGAATAGTCATAAAAATGGTTAATACTTTTAGAGATTCAGTCTTCTTTCTCTTCTTCTTTTATAGTGGCACAGACTTCGCTGATTGTGCAGAACGTCTCTGTTATTATCTGTGGCATCATCTTGATGGTGGTCTTCTTGTACAAGAAAGAACTGTTGTCAATGTATCAAGGCTGGCTGTTGGTTGGTTTTTAAATATTCTTTATGTTATTTTATAATACATCTTTTCTCATTTTCCCTGCTGATTTTAGTTGTGACTCAGCAGGAAGTATGCCAGACCATGGCAGAAAGACGGCTGCTCTCACACAGATAGCATCGGTACTACTTCTGCCCAGGGGATAGGAGCTTATACTGGCTCTGGAGATCAAATAAATGTCTAATAAATCTAAGACCATTAAAAAAATGTGTTATACTTCACCAGCAATGTGTTTAATCAGTATTGTGCATTGGGCAGAGCTAACAATCATCTACCCATTCTCCATTCATTCAGCTGTAGTATGGCATGAATGGAGAAGCTAGGCGGAAAGCGTTTTGGATTGAATAATCAATTCCTATAGTAAATCTGCCTTACTACTGTATGTTTTACAGACTGACTGTAGTAAAAGCAGTTTTTTTTTTTTATGGCAATTTTTTTTTCTACTTTGTATTTAAAGCAGGGTGTAATTGCTAACTATGGCTTCATAGATGAATTATATGTTAAGTTCATTTTTTTTCTTTTGTGACTTTGTAGACACTGTGCTACATCCTTGTCATCACCATTGCAAATATTGCAAATCTAGCTAGCACAGCTATGGGCATTACCATCCAGAGGGACTGGATTGTTGTTGTTGCTGGAGAAGATAGAAGCAAATTGGCAGGTAATTTGTTTTATTTTGATGCTGTAATAATGATGATATTTTGTTGACGGTGCAATAATGACCTACAGTCCTTACTGATAAATAATGTGGGATAATCTACATGTATACACCAATAAAACTACAGTGATATGTAGTTACATAATTGGTAAGGTTGAATAAAAGTTGAATAAAGACACCAGTCCATCTAGATCAACCTGTGTGGTTGTGGATGTAAGTTTGTTTTTGTTTTTTGTCGATACCATTTCCCATATACCTGTATTTTGCGTTCACTAAGATGCCCATCTAAGAGATTTTTGAAATTATCAACACTCCCCGCTGATACCACTAACTGTGGAAGGAAGTTCTACATCCTTACTGCTCTGAGAGTAAAGAACCCCTTACTCAGTTAGACCACTTCTCTTCCAACTACATTGACTGACCACATGTCCTCTTAAGGGAGCTGAGACTGAATAGTTTTGTGATCAAAGAAAGAAGTGAAATCACTCGCGCAAAGGATAAGTAAAATAATTTAGGGTAGCTGCTTCTCTTTAAAAGGTAAATACCTATGCAATAAGTAAATAAATGATAAAAGGGCTGTGCTTTGCCTCTCTACTCTCTAGTGAAACTGTTAAATATATAAAAAAAAATACAAAAAAAACATATGAATCCACAAAACATATTATACGTATAAATCAATACATATTTCTTCACTTGTGTGTATAAGTATTACAGTGCAAAAAAAAAAAATTAAAAAGTGCATGTGTCCAATAGTGCCTATGTGCTAATACTACACAAATAATATATTTTCAAGTATAGAGATAAGTAAGTATTCTTGTGAATGTAAACTTCCTCCACACCAATCCACTCTGTTCGTGCCCCCCCCCCCCCCAAGGGTTTACACTCACCTGCTGGAGTCGACCCCCTTTGGTATACACCAAGGTGGGTCACCAAGGCTTTAAACTGCTGCTTTCATAGAAGGTATCACCATCCAGGGACTTTACACTTCATACACCCACAGGGAAAAACTGATCATCGTGTACCCAGATGTGCCTGCTGGTTCCAGGCAAGAGGAGGCACACCGAGCTCTTGTAGTCCCTGGATGGTAATACCTTCTATGAAAGCAGCAGTTTAAAGTTGCACTCAGAATTGTTGACTGGCTCAAGTACTGTAGCATCTTCCACAGACATGGGGGTACAAGAGGGAGCTTGCACCACATAGAACTTCCTATAATCTAATGATAGAATACTTGTGTAAATTCTAAAGGTGGATATACAAGGGGACAGAATGTTGCATGATGCAATGCATGATACAAACCGTTTCAGAGGAATTGCGTAACAGTTAGTATTTGAGGTGGAGACCACTTGAAAATTGGCAAATTCCTTGTTGATGTTGGCTGACAGAGGATAACAGGAAACAAGCGTCACTCTGTATCGGGAAATCACTTGGCAACTGAACAGCAGAAGTGCATATGGAGTACAAAAAGGAATTTGTACACTGAAAATATACAGGATTTTAATGCAGTTCCTCTATGTATGGGTATATCCACGTACCGGCCACCATGGCTAAAACATGACACGCTTGCTAAGATCAGCGTTTCTATGTTACGCTTGCTAAGATCAGCATTTCTATGTTACCAGGCAAAGTGTTGCAGAGGTTGGCCATGCTAGGAGCAAACAAAACACCTGCACTGTTGCTGTGTGCATCCTTCTTCCATCACTGCCACACAGAATGGATATCAGCATGTCTACACATTTATTAACATTTCTACATTCCTCTATCAAATGTTTAGTTTGAGATCCGGTAAGTGTTGGAGGCTAAAATTCTATTGTGTTCTTGGAACCTCTCCATAAATCATCATTCCTTTAGGAAGGTGGGAAGTATACCAGTTGAGTGGTTAGCATCATTGCAATTAGCCACTTGCTTACCGGGCACTTAAACCCCCCTCCTGCCCAGACCAGCTTTCAGCGCTGTTGCACTTTGAATGACAATTGCGCGGTTGTGCAACACTGTACCCAAATGACATTTTAAATTTTTTTTACCACAAATAGAACTTTCTTTTGGTGGTATTTTATCACTGCTGGTTTTTTTATTTTTTGTAAAAAAAAAAAAACGAAAAAAGACCGGAAATTTTGAAAAAAAAAAAAAACAAAGCAGTTTCATAGTTTGTTATAATTTTTTGAAAACAGGTAATTTTTCTCCTTCATTGATGTGCACTTATGAGGCTGAACTGATGGGCACTGATAGACAGGGCCAGATTAACATAGGGGCTATTGGAGCTGTAGATCCTGGCCCCTACCTCACGATAGGCCCATGCCAGTGAGTCATTAATGCTGTTTAGCTCTGCTCTGAATGTGTACACGATTGTTATGTAAATTGCGTCCGGCAGGTGCAATTGTTATGTAAATCGCGGGTGGCTGGCAGGCGCTATTGTTATGTAAATCATGGGTGGCCGGAAGGCACTATTGTTATGTAAATTGCGGGCAGCATGTGCTATTGTTATGTAAATCGGGGACGGCAGGCACTATTGTTATATAAATCATGGGCGGAACCTGAGTTCCACCTAGTGTAGTGTAGCACAGCATAGAGGCTGACTCTTGTTCCTTCCCCCCTTTCACAAAATGCCCATTTTCTCCTAACTCCCGCCCCTACAGTGACAGTCTCACTTGCTAGGCACTCATGCTTGTCATTGCTGGTGGATGGAGATGAGGAAGGATCCACACACTCTGATTGGCCGAGGGTAGCATCTGTCAATTACACTAGCTCCACCCCCTGTATCTCGGCAGTGCATGTGGGGAGAACGGCTGGCACAAGCAAAGAGGTGCCCCATGAGCAATGGGAGAGGGTGCAGTGCCCAGTCTACTTCTCATGCAATCAACAGATTTATCTGTTCTATGAGCAACAGCATTCTACAGGATGGTGAGCCATAAATGCTTATTGGTGTTACTTTCCCACACTGCAAAGTAAATGATGTGTTTTGTGCAAACATCTTCTAGCTGAAAAGGTGATAGCACCAAGAATGAATGATCACCATAGTAAAGATATAAGAAAAAAAATCATGACATCTGAACATCTTCCAGCAAATTTTAAGTGCATTCCTCCCTTACTATATTAGTAAGCTTTCTACATATATATTTTTTTTACCTTTAGGAAGAAGGATGCAGACTCACCATAGGTACAGAGAGAAAACAATTATACTGTATATGTTCTGTTCACACCAGGTATGAGCTGTGGTGTGTTGTGTAAAAATGCAGCATGTCTACATTTTTATTGCAGCACAACACACGTCACACCAGCACATAAAGTGCAACAAATTATCTTTCATTAATTTTGACTAGATTAAAAAAAAGGAAAAATTAAACAATGCAAAGCATTTTACCAATTGCACACAACAGAGGGCACGCATCAAATGAACCATAAAGCACGCACACTGGTGTAAATGGATCCCAAGTGCTTGCAGCTGTGTCAAAAACAAAGTTCCTCCTTCCCAATGAATTGATTATCTTTATAGCGAGTGTAAGGCAGGCCAGACATTACTGTTTTTTTTTTTTTAATTCAACAAGCGTGTTGAATGAAACAAAAAAGAGCTGATTCCCCCATCCACACAATCATTCCTTCTGTGCTTTTATGTTCTGCTGGTGAGGAGCGTCCCCTGCCATCAGAATACAATGATCAGTGCTGCCGGCTATAGCTGGCGGCGCTAGTCATTTGTGAAAAACCCGACAGGCTGGTTTCACACAAGAGGATCGATAGATCAATTTGTGTACAACAAGCTAGCCTGTACAGTGTACATGAATCGAAATTCGCCTAGTGCCTGCTAAATTTGCCAAATTTCTAACCATGTGTGGCTGGCTTTAACAATCCCCCCCAACCATAGCTATATATACCATAGCTAACCAAAGCAGAGGGGAGCCACAGGGCAATAAGCTGAGGGGGCCCTGTCATTCTGTATGGGGTGCCATGACTATTGCAGGCTGCCTGCTGCAATATCAGTCCCTGCACTGTGCAGCTAAATTGTAGGAGGAGAACAATGTGCCCAAAGACATTTTGTTGATGGTTTCTACTGATATCAAGCTCCCTGACAAAGATATGCTGACAGCAGTTGTGACATCAGTTTAACCAGCTGGCAGCACAGTGTCACTGGCTCTCCAGAAATGAAACCACTACACACACCCACTGAGCCCTTTCCCGCACTTTAGCCACAGTGCAGGTAGTGATATCACAGCAGGTGCGACAACAGCAAGCTCTACCACTGGTCCATGCTGACCAGAAGCACTAATTACTGCAGGGAGTGTAGAGGATTTACTGGCATTCTCTGTGAAAAGTGGGATCAGGAGTCCTGGATCTGGAGGAGGAGTTCCTTGAGTCAAGAGTCTGCTGAGCAAAATATACCTCTGGAGGAAACGAGTAGTAACATCCTAAAATATACCTCTGGAGAAAGTTAGTAGTAACATTGTAAAATATACCTCTGGAGGAAGCTAGTGATAACATTGTAAAATATACCTCTGGAGGAAGCTAGTGGTAACATTGAAAAATATACCTCTGGAGAAAGTTAGTAGTAACATTGTAAAATATACCTCTGGAGGAAGCTAGTGGTAACATTGACAAGGTCCCATAATCACATCACCTCCCTTCAACCCTATTTTCATTACAGTCCACCCCTCCTCTCCTAGTCACAGCAACTCCCTGCCACCATAACCCCCCCCCCCATACAAACTCACCTTCTATACACAGTTACAGCATCTCCCACCCATCTCTCATTGGTCACTGTGCCTCTCTACCAATAGATCACAGCACCTCTGAATGCAAAATTCTCCTCCTCCATTGTTCTACCTCCAGTCCACCTGTTAGGTACCTGGTAGTGAGCCTGACGGTCGGGGGTGGCCTCTCCTACGACTCCGGTTCGTGGGACCGCTGGAGTTGGGAACAGCGGCCACAGGAGCACGGTGGGGTAAGAGTGCCTGTAGAAGTCCAAGAGTATCCGTCAGCAGTGGTTAGGAGATGTGCTGGAAGGGTGCTGATGTTCAGAGCAGGATACTTGGTGGGACCAGATGGTCGCAGGCACAGCAGCAGAGTCAGGGACGAGCAGGGTCGGCAACGGGCAGGCAGCAGAAGTACAGAAGGATCAAGTAATCGGATGGTCGTAGGCAAGCCGGGGGTCGGTACAGGCAGAGTTCAGGCAAAGTCAGACAGGCCGGGTCACAGGAATCAGATAACCGGTTACAGATCGCTCAGGGAAACAGGACACATGCTGTAGATCAGACAGCACTTGTTGCAGGGCGTGCACAGTTGAAATAAAGCCATTTGGTGCTGTTTCCGGCGTGTGCATGTGCGAACGCGCAAATAGTGGCAAAGAGTCCAGAAATGCAGGATTTTCCCTAACAACATCCATCTTTTACCTCTTCTAGAACTTCCCTCCTATCCATCTCCCCCACCCTGTTTCATTACACTGCCTTTGTGCCATGCATCTCTCACCCTCCAGGTCACAGCACCTACCTTCCACCTCATACACCCCACCTTACCCACCCCAACACCCACTTGCCAACCCTTCCCCTTTCCCTATGGTGTGTGTGGGTGGTAGGGGGGTGCAGCTTGGTATCTTTTCCTTGGGCACTGGATGGCCTTGTTCAAGCACTGGTGACAGGCGGCATTGATATGTAAATTGTGGGGCATATTCATAGGTATATCATCACTACTGCTGAATGCTGCCGACATTGGGGATGTAAACATGCCTTGCCTGCCACTGTCACTGAGCCTGCCATCAATCTGTACTGTAAAGGTGATCAGATGGGGGAAGGGGATGTCCAGAGGTAACAGAGAAAGGATTATAGTTTGGAGTGTTAGCTCTCTATTTTCAGTGTACATAAAATCATAAATAATGGCAGTGTTTCATTTGTAAAATAATGATTGTGCTGAGGTTTGTACATGTCCCTGAGACTCTGGCTTGTAGGATGGCAATTTCAGTATATTTTATGAGTACAAGAAGGCTTTTGTTTTGTTTAACTATGCCCCTTTAAACCCCTCCCACTCTTACCCCATTGTGGACCCACCCACAGTTTGCCATTTTTTTTCTCATCCACCCTTACCGCGTCTCTATTTTATTTAATTTGTTTAAATAATTTATTTATTTTTAAAAAAATGTTTGGGTTTTTATTTTATTTATTCCCAAAAAAAGGCCCACCAAAATCTTCAGCAGCAGGTCCATGATGCTCTTAATCTGGCCCTGCTGATAGGCACTGATAGGCTGGCTGCATTGATGGGCACTGATAGGCTGCACTGATAAGGCGGCACTGATAGGCACTGATAGGCGGCATTGATGAGGCGGCACTGATTGGCACTGAGGTGGCACTGATGGTTGGCACTGATGGGCGGCACTGATAGGTGGCACTGAAGGGCAATGATAGGTGGCACTGATAAGCAACAATGATAGGTGACACTGATGGGCACTGGTAGGTGACACTGATAGGCAGCACTGATTGGTGGCACTGATGATAAGGCATGGATGGGCATTGATTGGCAGCACTGGTGGGCATTGATAGGTGGCACTGCTGGGCGCTGGTAGGTGGCACTGTGGGCACTGGTAGGCATCCGCGGGTCTCTGTGCGAGGGACCGATGTCCCTCTGACAGAAGCTGGTGGTGATCGGATTTTTTTTCCTTCACGCTGTCAGCATTTACATCACGTGATCAGCCGCCATTGGCTGACAGCTGATCACATGGTAAGGCGCCAGGACTGGCCCCTTACTCCGATCTGGGATCAGCCGAGTCTCATAGACTCGGTGATCACAGAGAGCGCGGTGCGCGTCCACGCAGGGACGCGCAAACAGCGCATGCTCGGGAGGACGTCTATTGTCAGCCTCCCGCCAAAGTAGATCCACGGCTATAGCACAGATATGAATAATTTAAAGCTAAGGTCAGGGTTTCAGTTCCCACCAGGGACATCAGTCTTAACAGACTCTCCCATGTGTGTAAATGGGTTTCCTCCTAAAATTTGAAAGCATGCTAGCAAGTTGTTCTGCGTCCAACCAAATTGGCAATATATGTACTTTATATATCAATGAAAGGTGCATTAAAGAGGAACAACGAGCATGGGTCCTGTTAATCCTCTTATCCTGTATTGTAACTGTACTGTGTCCCGTTATATTGTAAATCACTTCACAAACTGTTGGGACTGTATAAATGCTACAGTATATAATACTCATAAATGAACTCTGAAAGTAGTGTGGCCACCTAGGTAGAGCCAGGGCTTTACTTCCTTGTGTCAGAGCCTCCAGCAAGGAGAACAGTGAGCAGCACAGTTGTGACATCACCAAATGTCACTTCAAATCTCCTGACATCAGTAGTCAGAGGCAGCAGTGCCTGCCAATATACAACTCCAAGACTATAGGCACCATCACATATCAGGAAGTGCACTGCTAGTTTTCAGAAGGAATTACAGACAAAAGGTAAAACTTACAGGGTACTGTTTAGACATGATTAACTTTTTAGATGTTTTCTGTAATATAGCAAAACTTAACTTCAGGCCAGGTCCACTTTAAATTGTGGTCCTTCAAGGTAGGAACTGCTATGAATGATTTTGTGTACTTCGTAAAGTGTTGCATAATTTGTTGATGCTCCATACATGAATTAAAAAAAATTATAACCTTTCCCACTGCTAAAAGTCACATTAATTAACCACGTCAGCCCTGGAAGGATTTACCCCCTTCCTGACCAGAGCACTTTTTGCAATTCGGCACTGTGTTGCTTCAACTGACAATTGTGCGGTCGTGCGACGTTGTACCCAGACGAAATTGACGTCTTTTTTCCCCACAAATAGAGCTTTCTTTTGGTAGTATTTGATCACGTCTACATTTTTATTTTTTTGCGCTATAACCAAAAAAATAGCGACCATTTTGAAAAAAAAAACTATATTTTTTACTTTTTGCTATAGTTCATGTCCAAAAAATATAAAAAAATAATTTATTAATCAGTTTCGAATGATATATATTCTTCTACGTATTTGTAGTAAAAAAAAATCGCAATAGGCGTATATTGATTGGTTTGTGCAAAAGTTACAGCGTTTACAAACTATGAGAATCCATTTATGGCGTTTTTACTATTTATTTATTTTTACTAGTAATGGTGGCGATCTGCGATTTTTATCGGGACTGCGACATTGCGGCGGACAGATCGGACATTTTTGACACTTTTTTGGGACCATTGATATTTATACAGCGATCATAGCTAAAAATAGCCACTGATTACTGTATAAATGCCACAAGCAGTGAAGGGGTTAACATTAAGGGGGTGATCAAGGGGTTAACTGTGTTTCCTAGGCGTGTTCTAACTGTGTGGGGGGCTGGGCTGGCAGGGGCATTATAGATCTAACTGATCCCGATGACAGGGATCAGTAGATCACTGTCATGCTGCCTGACAGAGCGGGGAACCGGCGTGTTTACATCGGCAGTTCCCCGATTTTCTTGTGTATCAGTCTGCCTGGCCCTTGGTCACTCTCAGGGAGCGCGAGGCGGGCATGAGAGCACACCAGCGATAAGTTTAGAACTGGCAATTCGCGTTACGCTGCCACAGAGCAGTAGTAAATGTACGCGAGCCGTTCGGGAACCGGTTAAAATAGAAGTAAAGTTTTTGTTTATTATTTTAATGCAAAAAATGTAAAATTACAAGTTAAAAATAGTATTTGCATGCATACCTGCAAAACTATGTATCATGTGACTTTTCCAGAAGGTCTCACAGTCACTTGCTGTAGAATTGTATCCATATTTAAAGCGGAAATACACTGAACCTGAGCACCACAAACCAAAAACACTGTTTAATTATTTTTTGATATTCAAAGCAAACTCATCCATCCATGTCTCCATGCTTTATTTTGTTGAGAAATCGCTTTGAGAAAAGCCATCAGGCATTTCTGGTCGTGGCCATCTTGAGTAAGGGCAGACAATTCATGTGGCATTTACTTCCTGGAAACCATCTGCTCTTAGCTCAGGCATGCATGCGGGAGGGTGTGCTTAACTGAGAAAACCCCTCCTGGATACCAGGAAGCAACTTAAGATATGTTAATCGTTCATTCAAAAATGTTTAAAACAAGTAAATATAATAAACTTTTCTATCTATTTTCTAATGCTAGCAGCAAAAGGTTTAAAAATAGTCAACGCTGATTGAGAGAGTGAAGTTTTGCTTTAAATATGTGCAGCTATGTAAATAAAAAGTAAAACTATTGTATCAGTTATTGTCAGTTGTTTTCAACAGTTCTTAGGACAGCAGTGGTGGTTAGAGCTATATCCAGGTAAATAAAAAACACCAAGTAACCAGTTAGGTGTTTATTAAAGTGGTTGTGAAGGCAAAAATCTTCCAGTGGTCCCCCCCTTCCCCAAATACTTAGCTGTGTCCTGTATTGGTCTAGCGCTGTGCCTGGCTGCAGATCTTCTCTCCCCTCTAACTGCATTCACAAGCTTGGCTTAGAGCAGCAGGAGCCATTGGCCACTGCTGCTGTCAGTCAAACCATGTGAGGAGGGGGTGGGACCAAGTCATGTTGTAGGTGTCTATGGACACAAACAGCCCTGCTTGGGAGCGAACCTGCACATCTGCCTCAATAGCAAGGGGCTTGGCAGGGGGGTAGACACAGAAGAGTAGGAGCCAAGAGCGCCAGCAGGGGACCCCAGAAGGGGAGATTCAGGGCCTTTCTGTGCAATACCATAGAACAGAGCATGTAAGTATAACATGTTTATGCTTTTAGGGAAAAAAGGAGCCTTTAGAACTGATTTAAGTCCTCGTACACAGTGATGGTTTTAGGCCTAATATGCTGTAATGTACCATCATGGTGGGGAGCCACAGGTACTGTGTACAACCGGCCACAGAAGTGAATAGCTGTACTTACACACAAGCTCTTGTCCATTGGCGTAAACACGCGCATATGATGTGCTCCCCGATTGTGCAGATTCTGCATTGGGGAAATGCGTCATACCCCAATACTGCCGCTTACAATCATTCATTTCTATGGCTTGTTGTGTGCGCACCTGCGGCTCCCTAGGTAGAAAGGAAAGGCTGGGAGATCATGCAGTGGAACTTTACCCATAATAACTTGATAAAAATAACCGTCTTTATCGAGAAACATACTTTCCATATTAACAATTATGCTACCAAAATTAGTGTGTGCTGTAAATTGCCTCCAGCATTGTTCCTGTTTCTTCTTGCTGGACACTGCCATTCTGCTGAAGACCAGAGCCCCTGAACAGGGGCCTCTACAAATTTGGCGCAATGCCAAAAATAGAGAGCACAGTATAGACACTTATTTTTAATGTTTTACATAGCTATACCTGCAAAAGGGGCAAGCCTGCAATGATCTAGCAAGACTTCATTTTCTGACTAAAGTTCCACTTTAAGCCTCAAATTGTCCATGTGTTTGAGGCCTTAACCACTTCAGCCCCGGAAGAATTTTGCACTTTTTTTGCGATTCGGCGCTGCGTCGCTTTAACTGACAATTGCGCGGTCGTGCGACGTTGTACCCAAACAAAATTTGCGTCCTTTTTTTCCCACAAATAGAGCTTTCTTTCGCTGCGTCGCGGCTTAGCGTTTTTTTCACGTTTTAAGAAGGCCCCGACTTCACCAATTCCGGAGTTTGTGTACCTGTTAAACTCCGAATTTCACCTTGAAATCAGTCTTTTACTTCAGAACGATCTAGTAACGTCCGAACGGGGAAAACGTCCATATCGATACATTTTGTAATTTTTATTCACAGATATGACACGAGAGATAAAAACCGTAACGCGGTTTAAACATCTCCGGGGACAAGTCCCCGAGACCAGAAGTCGTCTTACCGTCACAGGTCGTTCTTCTTTGTCCTTGTTACGACCTCCGTTAAATGTCGTGTGTGATTAAAACCA
>BLSH010192136.1:741973-772413 GCA_018402905.1 Glandirana rugosa | reverse complement strand
AATTTAAATGTCCACTGATTACTGTATAAATGTCATTGGCAGTGAAGGGGTTAACCTGCAGGGGGAGAGCTAGGGGTTAACTGTGTTCCCTGGGTGTGTTCTTACTGTGGGGGGGTTGGGCTAACATGCGCATGAGAGATCTAACTGATCCCAGTGACAGGGATCAGTAGATCTCTCATGCCCCACTGACAGGGCGGGGAACCGCCGTGTTTACATCGGCGGTTCCCCGTTCTTTGCCCTGTAGCCGCTCATCGCGGCTCGCCGGCGGACATCGGGTCCGCCCGAGCCGCGGGCACACTCCCCAGGAGTGCGCGCCCCCTGGTGGCCAAATGCGAATCGCCGCTTATTTACGGCGATTCGCGCAGGGCTCCCCGACTGCCGCCGTGAAAACACGGCGCGCGGTCGGGAACCAGTTAAATACTGAAGTTTTCAGATAACTAGCATAAGTACCCTAGTCTGTTGTCATATCAGCCTCTTCTATTTCTTTGTGCTGCAGACTGGGAGCAGGGAGGTCAGCACTCTGAGCCAATCAGGCCTGCAGTGCTGTCACACCAGCTTACAGAAAGAGAGAAAATAGGGATTGCCTTATTAATTTTCTGCAGCTCTGTTATAACATGAGCAGACTGGAACTGTTCTCTGAACCAATATGTGCCATTGCTGCTTTGTAGTCTGCAGGTCCTAGCTGCTAAGACGGTTCACATTTTGGTATTTTAATTGTCATCCCTTTGCCTGGATGACTCTGAACAAATTCCCTTGCAGACCAGATTGGCCCTGTATTCAATATAGGTCCAGCTTTACCTTTAGCCTTTACGGTGACTTTTTCATCTATCCTTTTTATGGATGCTAGTCATATAGATTGGCACTGTATCCAGTATAGGTCCAGCTTTACCTTTAGCCTTTACGGTGACTTTTTCATCTATCCTTTTTTATGGATACTAGTCATATAGCTTCATCTGCTGCACAGGCCCACTTAGGTTGATTTCTATTGTTTGCAACACCACCTGAGTCATCCAGACCCTAAATCGAAACACAGGGAGGAACAGACCAATCCAACATTTTTTGGCTGCTCTTCTTGGGACGTTATCCCCTTGGGCAGGGTTTGGTGCCCTCTGTGACCAGGTTAGGCGGTGTGCCATTCATCTCCTCACCCTATGGACTCCAGATGGACAATAGGCGACAAAATATATTTTTGTACAAGTTTTTAACAAAGAGGTTTTTGGATACAATGATTTATATGAATGACAATGGTGCTATTATTACAACCACTTACCCCTGATGAGCATTAATCGCACAGCTTGAAATGTGTTGGGTACACGCTGCACTCAACAACAGAGTATTGTGGTTATACCAACCTTGTCTTTCTTTTTCATGCTTTGTAAACTTGTTAAACCGCACTCCTATGACAGCATAGGTTAATTTTAACATTTTGATTTTACTGTTCTAATATGTTTAAATAAAATCAATATATTTTATGATATTTCTCTAATATTTGGAATCAATGTCTTTAAAAGTCCCAATTAGAGGGTTTTTTTTGTATTATCCAGGGTTGTGGGCATTTTTTCCTTTCCTAGAATAGCACTAGCATTTTCCATTTATCCATTTGCCTGGAGTTATGTATATACACAATGCTAAGGTGAGAGGTAATGAGACAGAAGGCCTGTAGTTTACTGCTTTGTGAAGGACAGCATAACCAGCATCTCCTTTCTCCTTGCTTACCCTTGCAGATGGTTCGGGGCATTAAGTATGTACATCTACTGTAGATGATTTCCAAGTTGCTTTTTTATCTTTCCTGCAGTTGAAAACAACTGCACGTGATCCAGACATCAGCCAAGAATTCTGAACTGGCAATAAGTTTAGGTGGAGCTCTCAAGAGACAATAGAGGAAAGGAAATAGTTGATCAGATACGTACTGTAGCTGTGTATGGAAAAAGTCACATCCATTACAAGCTCGTTTGGCTTTACTTCTCCTCTGGATCACAGGAGTTCAGTACTTTCTGCAGTCTTGTGACCCGTTTTCAGTAGACAGCGGACTAAAGCCCGCTGTCAGCTGACATCACAGAGCTGGTCCAGGCTGGGGCAAGATTGCAGCAATATGGTTGAGATCTGCGCACAACCCTGGACCGTCACCTGGCTCAGCCTCTCTGAGAGCCTGAGCCAGCCGCTCCCGCCCAGTGCTCCAGTGAGCGCAGGTGGTCAAGAGCAGAGAGCTGGTGAATAACCAGCTCTCTGCTCACGGAGCACTGAGAACCGAGTGATCAGCGGTGTTTGATCGCTCAGTTCTCAGTTTTAGAGCTGGTGGGGACAGATGCAGCATCGGACCGATGCTGCATCTACCTAGGTAAGTATAATTCTTGGCTTTAATACTTTCCAAGTCACTGACCCAGATTATATTTACTGTATTTTTAACTTCACTGCATGCATACTTGCTTGAGGTCAGTGACCCAATAAATACTGAATTCAGATCCACCAGGGTAACTAACATCAGCAATGAGTGCCTCTATACTTCCTCCAGTGCATTTTTTTTCTACATCATATAATTGAAGAAGAACTTTACCCTGTTTTCAAAAAGTAAAAGTCAGCACCTACTAGTGCTGTGGACGGCTACAAGTACTGAGAGCGGAGTGAGGCAATCCTCATCTGGGCACAGAATGAGGATGTGGGAATAATTATCTGCTGAGAAAGATGCTTGCTACCCCCCCCCCCCCTTCACTTCTTAAAATGTTTTTGTATACAGAGGACCAAACTGTCTTCATTCTATAATCAGCTCATGTATTGTCCTTTGAAAAGTCCTGGTGATAATTGCCAAAAACTTTAAATTGACTTTGGATGAGTTTTTTTTTTTACAAAAGTTGCATATTTACCTTAATAAAAATCCACTTTTCTATTTGGTCTAAATGAGCTCACTCATCCTTATTATTTGTGCAGTTAACCCTCCCCAAATCACTTACAAATTACTATTATAAAATCATAATGTGTCCTTACAAGTCATTTATTTGAAACAATACTATACTGACATCATATTTATTTATCTGCCTTTTTCCACATTCCAATATGCCAATGCTGCCAATGTGCTGAAGTCACCGCCCCGCTGCTACACCTCATCCAATCATAGAACACTTTGCATTCATTGAGAGAAGTGTTCCCAGAGGCTCGAGTCACATTTATGCATGTTGCTTTTGAGTGTTTATGCAGTGCTTTTTGCTTTTTTTTTCCCCTTTGTTTTTTTTACCGCGTTGTCGGGATTTTACTGCAATTTTGCCGCAATTTGCATTTAAAGCCTGGTTCACACTTGTGCATTTTTTTAGTGTGTTTTCAGTTTTGCAGAAGCATACTACAGTCCATTTAATATGGTTTCCTATGGATGTAGTTCACATCTGTGCATTTTATGGAAAGGGCCAGGGATTTTTTTTCTTGTTTTTGGTTCCATAGACTTCAATGGATCAAAAACATGTATTGAAAAACGCAAAATGCACCTGGAATATGCAAACTGCAACCTGCATAGGCGTGAATCAGGACTTAATGCTTTTTTTTGTGGAAAATGTATTGTTGGGGCAGATTTAAAATGCAAATTGCTGCAAAATCGCAGTAAAAATGCACTACATGCTTATCTACCACTACTTCTCCATTGAAATCTATTGAACCACAAAAAAGCACCATTTTATATTTAAAAAAAGTCCCTGACCCTTTCCAAAAAGGCAGAGGAACAAAAATGCATTGATGTGAACATGTTCCATAGGAACCCTTGTTAGAAAAGTGTCCTGCATTTCTGCAAAGAGCACGAAAAAACACATTGGTGTGAATGTAACCTAAACAGCTGTGCTGAGCAAGTGTGAGCAGCCTCCTGTGTTCACAAAGTAGCAGGGAAACCTCTTGGCACAGGACCTAGAAGTTAGTGGAGATCATTGTAGTATTGGTATCTACTAAAGCGATTTCCAGCTTCCACGAGGATCCCACAGATATTGCACACAAATGCTTGCATTGGTACAAGCTGTACCAATGTAACTACAATATGTAAAAAATGTCATGCCTAAACTTCAATTTTAGCCTGGGTTCACACTGATGTGGTGCAATTTTACTTACAATTTGGAGTGCCAGTGCAGTGTGATTTTGCGGTGTGATTTGTGCTTTTTTGATGCGATTCTCACAGGCTATAGAGCTTAAAATCGCACAGCTCTGTACTAAACTCGCACAGGACTCTTTTTTGAACCTCACCAGAATCGCACCGCATCTATGTGAACGGCCTTTATAGGGAGCAATGTTTTTTCACTTGACATGCAAATCTATGCATTCTGGTGGGGATCAGATTTGTATAAGTGTGAACGGGACTCAATGCCTATTTCTGAATTTATGGTAATCCTACATGCTAGTAAGAATAAATACAAGATTTGGACCTTGTCCTGTTGTAAAATGTTTCCCTCCAGGTTGGCATGAACATATAATTGTATGAATGTATAATTTCCAGTCATATGTATTGATTTTACCTTTTGTTCTGATTTTTTGCTGATCCCTATTAATATAGTCATCCAGTAGTCAAGCTCTCTTCTATCATTATATTTCAATAGATGACCTGTTAATCTTAACTTTTGTTAGTGCTTATCTACTAAATGAAAGTAGTTTCCATCCTTTGTTTGAGTCATTTGACTAGAACTGATGACATTACAGTTCCTTTACTCAATAAAGTATGAGTGTGCAGTAAGTTGTTTCACACTTTGTGTACACACAGCTTAGAACTAATTTGTCACTTTATTTAGAGTGACATTTTTATACTTCAAGATAAAGTAGCCTTTGACCATGTTGCTTTATGATTATAGCCAGCTTTTGCTCATGCAGACTTTTTACATCCTTCCATACAATCACATGTATCATGTTTTATTGCAGATATGAATGCGACAGTGAGACGGATAGACCAGCTGACAAATATATTGGCTCCTATGGCTGTTGGACAGATTATGACCTTTGGTTCTCCTGTAATGGGCTGTGGTTTCATTGCTGGATGGAACCTGATGTCAATGTGTGTAGAATACATGCTACTGTGGAAGGTTTACCAAAAGACACCAGCCTTGGCTATCAAAGCTGGCAAGAAAGCTGATGACCAGGAACTGAAGCAACTGAACATAACAGGTACTGTAAAAGAAAACTGTGAAATAGTCAACTTTGGGAATAGTCAGAATCTGTTTTTTTTTCCTGTCCAAAATTAGTTTCAAGATGATTGGTCAAACCCCATCATGCCACTCTCTACACCGCTATCCTTCATTTTTCTGCCATTTGGTCCACTTATACAGCATTTTGAACAGAAACATTTGTTTTCAGCTTTATGAATATCTATAGTCTGAGATCATCTACAGAACTACCTAGGAGGAAGGTGCATTCTGTAATAATCGGAGCAGAAGATAAATCAGCAGGGGTCTCGACATACTTGACATGAGCCTATTCCCACTACAGTCACCTCAACAT
Source organism: Glandirana rugosa (assembly GCA_018402905.1). Taxonomy (NCBI): domain Eukaryota; kingdom Metazoa; phylum Chordata; class Amphibia; order Anura; family Ranidae; genus Glandirana; species Glandirana rugosa. The sequence continues at coordinate 766,959 of BLSH010192136.1, read as the reverse complement.
TTGTTGCAATGCTACATTAGATGTCTGTTGTACCCTGAGCTGATGTCTCTAATATGCTTCTTGGTATGAGGGAACCCAACCATACCTGTGAAATTTTCTGAGATGCCATCCTATTGGTCAGTAGTGAACATACTGTACATACTGAACATCATACAGTACCATAGATGCTATTGCATTCAGTACATGCACTACACAGCAGTGTGCACACAATAAATATTATGTTTTGTTTAAAAAAGGTACTATAATCCTCTTTAGAATTAATTAATTACATACACGTGACACTGGAAAAATGAATGTTCCAAATGGTTTTCCAAACTGCTGCCCATGCAGTTGGCCACTGTACCAAGACTCAAACGCTAAATACTGAAGTTAGATTTAATACCTTCTGGCAATTAATGACAAGCTTGGGTTTATCCCAAACTTGGATTCAGCTGGGCCTGGAAGTAAGCTGTCATTCATGGGCCAATCAGCTGTGTCCAGGACATTCCCCACAGTGCAGCTGCACATACACAAAGGGGCAAGAACATTTTGTTCTTTGGTATAGGTTTGCCTGCTCACAAGGGTCGGGGTGCACAATTTCTCTGGTTTGTCGCTTTGGCTCTCTTTACTTCAGTGCTTCAGTGACCTCCTTGACCCAAATTTATTTTAAAAAAATCAAATTTCTTTTATGCAAGCCTACTCTCGCACTATAAGCTTGATTTTTTCATTAGCATTCAAAGAGAATGGGTAGTTTTTATTGTGGAACCTGCTTGGTAACCCAAGGATTTACTCAAAACCAAGTTTTTTATATTTGTCCAAATCATCACACAAAACATTGTATTTATTTCTGCAAACTGAAAGTTGACTAGCACATCGTCATGGCAGGTTGATAACCCCAGAACTTTCCTACATCTTTGTTTAACTGAGTTTTTCACAGATGCAGGTATAAACTTTGAGCAATCAAAAAAGGTTACCCGGTTGACCTTGCCAAAAGTCACATCAGCAAAAAAAAAAAAAAAGTATTCTTATTGGTTGCCTATTGGGTACAATATTTTTACACTGATATTTCCTTTACTTATACCCACATGTGATCAGAACTATTTTTATCTAATACATTCTAGAACAGAAATATGAAAAATTAGATAAATAATGTTGGGGCCCATGGACATGCCTTTTTGCTTTGTGCCTTTAGCCTCTTGTGCCCTGTATATTAACCTTTCACATCCCTTGTCATGTATATCTGAACATTACCCACTTCATCTTCTTTCGGCTATTGTATGTGACCAATACATAAACCCCTTTTTTCCTTATCCCTTCTCCTACCTGTACATTTAATGTATCTAGTGCACCATTCCAAAGCCTTGTGTTTAACTCCCTAATACCAACATGATTCTTAATTTCCAAAAATTGTGGCAAAAAATGCGATCACCTTGGGATCAGTTTTACAAAAATGGGCCATATTGGGGGGTTTACATATTTGTCCTGGCATTTTTATTCTAACCACAAGCAAAGGAAAAAGGTTTGTTATTTTTTTATTTTTTATAGAGAAAAAAACAGTTGTTATTTAAAACCACTAAAAGAAAGCTCTATCTCAAACAATTATATAAAATTCATCTGAGTATGGTGTAGTATGAGAGTGTCAGTCTAGCTATCACAGCACTGAAAACTGACCTGGTAATGAAGGGGTGTTACAGTAGGGTTACCACCTCATCCCTTTAAACCCGAACACATATTAATTACACAGGTTCTGTGGCTGATTAAGGTGGTAATTGAATGCATTAAATTAGCCTCAGAGCCTATGTGATTCATATGTGTTCGGGTTTAAAGGGATGAGGTGGCAACTCTATATTACAGGCTGGTACTTAAGTGGTATGTAAAAGTAGCCTTAGTGATATGTTAACATGATGTTGTATGTCCTCTCCCTGCAAAAATCCAACTAGTTTTTAAACTGTATTTTGTTTATAAATTCACTTTAACATATTTGGTTCTATACTTTGTTATTTGCTTCTTTTTCTGTTTAGCAATAGTATTTTATATAAATATAATAATGTGACAATGTTTTTTCAGTTATAGATGCTAACTCTAACAACAATGAAAAACCAACTGAACAAATTTGCCTTGTGACAGAGAAAGCGATTGTCACTGCCGAAATTCCCAAAGAGCCTAGCTGTGGTGACAGAATTCGTGAACCATTCCTCACCTTCAAAAATGGATGGATAGCTTACTACAACCAGTCTGTCTTCTGGGCTGGTATGGGTCTTGCTTTCCTCTACATGACAGTCCTTGGATTTGACTGCATCACTACCGGTTATGCTTACACACAGGGATTGAGTGGCTTTGTTCTTAGCCTTCTCATGGGAGCATCTGCAATTTCTGGAATCATGGGAACTGTTGCTTTTACCTGGCTGAGAAAAAAATGGGGCCTAGTTCGTACTGGATTCATTTCAGGGATCGCTCAGCTAAGCAGCCTTGTTCTTTGTATTGTATCTGTCTTCATGCCTGGAAGTCCTATGGATCTCTCTATTTCTCCATTTGAAGACATCGGCACTCGCTTCCTTGAGGGAGAATCTCTGCCTACGGTTTCTCCAGGTGGTGTTTCTCATGATTACTTTACAACTGCTATGCCAAATCTGCTGATTAGCTCCAACTCGACTACTAGTGGACCCGAAGAAAACCCCATACCTTTGGTTTCAGTTAGTCTACTCTTTGCTGGTGTTATTGCTGCCAGAGTTGGTAAGTAGAAATGAAATATACTTATGATTTTGGATATTAACAAACCTTTGACTAGTTGTGATTTGCAGGTTTACTAAAATTATCTTCTGGATCTAGTCACCATTATATTGAATGGATCAATGCACTCGGTTTACAATTCTTAAGAATTCAAGTAGATTTGTGTTGGAAGCAAGTTTTTCTCAGCCAGACTTTCTGGTTGTAATCCTTGCTAGGCGAGGATTAAGGAAGTGGAAGAGAGTACCAAATAAAAAAAAGATATTGCCAAAAGTATTGTGAAACCTGTCTTTACAAGCACATGAACTTTATTGGCATCCCAGTCTTAGTCCGTAGGGTTCAATATTGAGTTGGCCCACCCTTTGCAGCTATAAGGCTCCTTTCACACTGGAGACGCCAGAACGTCAGTGGTAAAACACTGCTAATTTGCGGCACTGTACCGCTCGTTATAGCGGCGCAATTCGGGTGATGGTGGTGCGCTTTTAACCCCCTCACAAGGGGTTAAACAGGGGTTAAAAGTGCCGGTTTGCGGCGCTCTGAATCGGTGTTCATGCGCTTCGGGAGCGCTGCCCCATTGTTTTCAGTGGGCAGGGGCGGTATAGGACCGGTGAATACACACCGCTGCAAAGATGCGGCTTGCAGGACTTTTTTACCATCCCGCAAGCGCACCGCCCCAGTGTGAAAGCACTCTGGCTTTCACACTGGGGTGTATTGGGGGCGTTTTTCAGGCGCTTTTTAGGCGCTATTTTTTGCGCAAAAGAGCCTGAAAAACACCTTGGTGTGAAAGGGGTCTAACAGCTTCAACTCTTCTGGGAAGGCTGTCCACAAGGTTTAGGAGTGTGTCTATGGAAATGTTTGACCATTCTTCCAAAGCGCATTTGTGAGGTCAGGCTCTGATGTTAGACAAGAAGGCTTGGCTCGCAGTCTCCGCTCTAATTCATCCCAAAGGTGTTCTGTTGGACTGAGGTCAGGACTCTGTGCAGGCCAGTTCATCTGTCCCAAACCCGCTCATTCATGTCTTTATGGACCTTGCTTTGTGCACTGGTGCGCAGTCATGTTGGAACAGAAAGGCCACCCCCAAACTGTTCCCATAAAGTTGGGAGCTATAAATTGTCCAAAATGTCTTGGTATGCTGACGCCTTAAGAGTTCCCTTCAATGGAACTAAGGGGCCAAGCTCAAACCCTGAAAGACAAACCCACACCATAATCCCCCCTCCACCAAATGATTTGGACTAAGACTGGGATGCCATTAAAGGTCATGCGCGTATAAAGGCAGGCGCCTCGATACTTTTGACAATATAGTGTATATACAGTATTTATATATTGGGATCTGGGGGATTGTTAGCTCATGTGATAGATGCATTTTTAGTGAGATGTGTCAGTCCAAACTTCAGTTTAAGGGCATGGAAGACCACTTTTATTGAAAATAAAATTAAAGTTCCATACAAAATAGTTGCCTATTGGTGTATACAACAAGCATGCACAACTGCATACTCAGACTAACCAAAGTCCTTTAATAAGAACTGCACACAGGATTTGAGATTTCTTTCCACCCAAATCTTATTGAAGTCTCCAAACTCCAGACTCTGATCTGGGACTACCAAACCAGAAGAAAGATAAGAAAACACATTTCTCTGCTTAGAGCTGACATTCTGGAGTATCACACTATGTATATGTACGGACCCTGTGTCACTTGAACCTATGTTTTCGCAGTGGCAGGGCCTGCACTGTTACAATATACGCAAAAAGAACAGAGGATACCCCCGGGACTTTTTAGGCAATAGTCACCCCAGAAAGAAAGAGTAGAGGAGTATGATAAAATACAATATTTTATTTTTTTACAGTATATAAAAAACAGACAAGATAATACAGATAGAAAAATTAAATCTAAAATCACATATGGTGGCCATACGATACAGAGTGCTGACTTTGACTTCACGTAGTAGGATACCAAACCGACAGCAGTTAAGCCAAAATCCCAACATGTTTCGGAATATATCCAATTCCTTCTTCAGGGGATAAATAAGGCAGACTGTATATTCTGATGGTATAGACTATAGTAATAGCATATCAGAGTGAGTAGCCATAGACATACAATATGCAAGATAAATCTAGTAACGTCATATAAGGATTGTAGCTAAATGCATGGTGAAACAACAAAATAGACATGTAATTGCAAAACATACTTACAAGAATAGCTACACTACACAGGCATGGTCCATATGATGCTCGCACAGTGCTTCCCCCGCATTCATGAAGCTCAAAGATAGAATGTGAATTAAGATGGGACAGTGGCACAGAGGCCAGGGATGGAGGAGATGGTGGCACCACCGCACACTGAGGCACTCACAAGGATTACACAACCAAACACGGCCCTGATAAAGCAATGGAATATATAGAGTCTAATATATGTGTCCCCTTGCACTGTTACAAAATATACATATATACTGTATATAATTATGTAACAAGCTAGGGGGAGGGTAAGCAGTGGGTGGCTGTGAGGATATGCCCTAGTAGTATTTTTAATGTATTGAAAAAGTCATTGGGTGGAAGTCCAAAAAAAATTGTTAAGAGTTCTAAGGGTATCTTTGGCTTGGATACATTGTATAGTAGATTATGGACCTTCTACAAGAAAGGCTTAATGAGTGGATATTTCCAGTAGATATGTTGTAGAAAGTTTTTCTGTTATGTCTCAAGCAGACATTTGATGTTGCTGGGGAAAGGGTGTACAGGACCTCCAGGGTGTAATACCAAAATAACATTACTTTATATTGATTTTCCTTGTAGAGTGTATATGTAGCACTTTTGAAAACTTGTGGCATATTATTGCCACTTTCAGTAGTTTTTTCTTTACCCAGGGTGTTTTTTTGACTTTATCATTGATATATGTTTATAAAAGGACTCAATGAGGCGTACATACATTATATAATATCTTGGGAGTTACTGTAGTGGTATACAACTACAAAACTACAATTAGGTTTGTTGTCTTCCCCAATTGAAGAGAGGCAGGGTGTCAGTGAGTCTGAGACTGTAATAAGGGTATGAGACAGTAAGCCCCTTGAGACAAGAATTATGTGAATGATTTCGGACACTTTTCAAGGCATAGCCAAATATTGTGACACTTTTTTTTATATGGGAAATAACACATACTGAACGCACAAAAGAGTATAGTTAAAAAACGTAGGAATAAAAATATATATATATTTGTCATTCTAAAATAAAGTATTTATGACTAAGATATCTTTTCTTCTCTACTTCATTATTCTACTTTTGATGTTGGCATAATTACTCATTGACTGTTCTAAACATTTCCTGACACCATGGGCGTCCGCAGAACTTTTTTCAGGGGAGGTCATAATTTTAAGGTCATCCATGCTCTGCCCCTTTTTGACAATGTCATTATTACATTATCACGGTCAGAGACTGCAGACATAGTATAGGAGTTGGTCAGAGACTGCAAACATGATACAGGAGATGGTCAGAGACTATGGACATAGTACAGGATACGGTCAGAGACTGCGGACATAGTACAGGAAACAGTCAGAGACTGTGGACATGGTACAGGAGATGGTCAGAGACTGTGGACATGGCCCAAGAGACTGTCAGAAACTGCATACATGGCTCAAGAGGATAAGGACCTACTGGGGAACCCCCGATCCGATCCCTAATGCCGGGGGGGGGGCAATAGGGATCGGATCGGGGGTTCCCCTACCTGTGGACGCCCATGCCTGACACAGATTGGTTTGCCAGGAGCTCTGTGTTTTGAGTCCAATAAACACTTTAATACAGGGGTAGGCAACCTGCGGCCCTCCAGCTGTTGTGGAACTACATTTCCCATGAGGCATTGCAAGGCTGGCGGTTACAATTACTCCCAGAGGCATGATGGGACTCGTAGTTCTGCAACAGCTGGAGGGCCGCAGGTTGCCTACCCCTGCTTTAATACATTGGTTTAAGCCCTGATGAAGGGGTTTTGTGACCCCTGAAATGTATTGACTGCCTTTTGTGGAAGCAAGAACAAAAATTGGGCTCCTAATACATTTGTTTGGCACTCACTTTGGCTTAACTACACCTGGATTTCTCAATTTGATTATACTTAACTTTTTGGGAGCCTCCCATTTTGTGGAGAGCATCTGAACAAAGGTATCAGGCTCAAATAATGACTTTTTCTACTTGTTTCTTTTTTTCCTGGGACTTCTTCCTTACATTAGCTCTCGCGGCCCTAGGCTCGAAGACACGAGACATACAAGTGGGGTATTCACTTAAAGTGACACTAAACTCTGCTTTCAAAGAAAAATATATTAAATTATGTATTCCTATATCAAAAATGTATCTTTTAATGCATCCCAGCCTCCTTCAAATCTCCAAATTTCATCTGTTTGCTGCTATGATCTGACTTCCTGTTATTTGTGTTCTCCATGGTCCCACTGTATGTAACAACGTAATTACCTTCTCTTCCTCGCTTACTAGATAGACTGGAGGTTATGGACTGTGTTCTATGAGCTATGTAGGGTGCATAGAACATATGACCGCAACTAACATGCACGGCTCATTCCAAACAAAAGGAAGAAAGTGGAAAAAGAGAGGAGGGAGAAAAACACAGCAAGAAAAATAGATTACAGGCCCATTAAGCAGTGCATGTATATGGTTTATTTTAAAGAGTAAGGATATTGTTTAGTGTGACTTTAAAGTGGTATTAAAGCCAAAATGTAATTTACCAATTCTTAAAATTGGTGACTGTCTTACAGTAGCTGCACTATGGATGGAGCAGCAATGAAGACACCTTTGGACAGCAACATTGTTAATCTAGGGCAGGGGTAGGGAACCTGCGGCTCTCCAACTGTTGTAGAACTACATTTCCCATCATGCTTCTGGGAGTAATTGTATCCCCATCAGCCTTGCAATGCCTCATGGGAAATGTAGTTCTACAACAGCTGGAGAGCCGCACGTTCCCTACCCCTGGTCTAGGGAGAGGGTAGTGTTAGATGACGGATTTAGATGAACATGACTAACAAATAAAGCCATTCTGCAGGTTATGCTGTAAACAGTTACCTCATGTGACAAAGGTTTGACATGCATGAGTAAATGGTTTGTCCCAACCTTCTAACTGACACTTTTTCTGGACAGCTTGGTCTTCTAAAGAAGTTGAAAAATAACTGACCTACTGGCCAGATCACCAGTAAAAGAAAAAAGGTTTTAAAGGCAGAAGGTTTTTTATCTTAATACATTCTATGCATTAAGATAAAAAGCCTTCTGTGTGCAGCAGCTGCCCTCAGCCCCCTCTCTATCCAGTGATGTCCACGGGTGCCTTGCCCTCCTGATTGGCTGAGACACAGCAGCGGCACCATCGGCTCCCTCTGCTGTCAATCAAAATCAGTTAGCCAGTCAGGAGGGAGAGAGGGCGGGGCCAAACCAGGGCTCTGTGTCTGAATGGACACATGGAACTGCAGCTCGGCTCGGGTGCCCCCATGGCAAGTTGCTTGCTGTAGGGGCACTCAACAGGAGGCAGGGGCCAGAGCACAGAAGAGAGACCCGAGTAGAGGAGGATCTGGGCTGACCTGTGCAAAACCACTGCACAGAGCAGGTAAGTATAACATCTTTGTTATTTTAATAGAAAAAAAAGACTTTACAAATCACTTTAAAAAGAAAACTGATATGGCCATCACATCTAAGAATTGGTAAGCTGCAAAATGATACTGTATGTTTGCTTTTAGATTTCATTTTGCTTTAAACTCTCCTAATAAGACAAAGCAGCCTTATACATAAATGTTTATGTCCAGATTTCCTCTTTATGTATTTTTCTGTGATTAGTCATACCAATCTGGGCTCTTTCACAACATCTATTGCATTTGTATAATCCATTCAACATTCTGTGAATTGTGTCACGAATAACTAGAAAGCAGACTAGAATACAAAGGCATCTGACTAATAGTTAAACGGCTTCCTTTTCCTTTTTTTGTGTTCTAAACTTAGCAATGTTAGCTTGGTGAAACAGTCTGTGGTTCAGCATGTGGTCATAAAAAACGATGGGTAGAATAACTGTAAGAGGTAGTATTGCTGATTTAAAAAAACAAAACAAAAAACACAATGCGGCAAACCAAGATTGTGATACAGTAATTCAGAGATATCTTAGTTTCTTGTTGGTTGGCAGTAGAAATAATCACACCAATTTGGACACACTCAGATCTGACCTGGAGACAACGAATTCACAGCTAGGCAGTATATTTGATCACTATTTGGTGTCCGTTTATGAAACTGAGATGAGTTGCGATCCTGATTATCGCAGCTCATCTCAGATCATTATCGGTTTATGAAACTGAGATGATTAGCGGAAAACATGTTCTCCACACACAGAGGATCTGTCATTGACAGAAAGGGCCAGTTTATGAAGGTGCGATCTCGGCACCTCATTGGCAATCTCTGTAAGAATTCTCCCTCCTAGATTCTCCAGCGCAGAGGTACAGAATCGGGGAGAGAATCCCCGGAAAACTGAGGAGGAATATTAATGACTTCCTTCTTCCTTGATCAGACCCCCCAAGACAGAAAACATGCCCCCCTGCCATGTTTATGTAGATAAATATATATATTTGATTTGTATATATATATATATATATATATATATATGTAGGGGGACTTTAACTTTATTATTTTATTAATATGAGGTGGAGTGTGATGTATTGAGGTAAGCTAAGAATACCTGTGTACTCAGCAGTGGTAATTTACCAATACTTAATAAACGGACAGCAGAGTGTTCACTGATTCTCTGGTACTGTAATCTCGCTATGTCTCACGAGAATACAGTAACAGGAGAGGTTCTCCACCGTTTGAAGCATTTGTAGATCACTTCACTTCTCAAAAGGAGAAGCGATCTACACCGCTTCATAAGCAGGCGCTCAGAGGAGAGAGAACTCCTCTGGGAATGCCGTAGAACTCAACTCAGCAGTGGTTATTTTCCACTGCTTGATAAACGGACACCTTTATACAATATATAGAAGACTAGGAGTGTGCAGGACTCCTGTTGCGTAGGTATCAGTCCTTATGCTTTCAGTCTTGAAATGGGGGCGTCTAGAGCAAAGGGCCCCCACAAAAATTGGGTACACCTTTAAAAATATTGGGACATTCAAAACCTAGTACCAAATACAATTGATTGGGGTGCACCAGATTCATCACGTATTGTTCAGTGGTGACCAAATAAGAGAGAGATGGAACAAAACTATACATTTTAAATTTGACTCTGGCCACTGCCAGACAGCTTTTCCAGGTACCTGCATGGGTGTCTTTTGGTAATAATGATGTTACTCTCATTAAATATACCGTGGCTCTGTAGCAGACATTTGTGCCTCTAAGGCAGCGGTCAACTTTCTTAATATTGGGGCCTCAAGTGCAGTCCCCGACATCAAAGGGTTGCATATAAAATTCAGTTACTATTCATTAGCAGAGACAGCAAACAACAGGATATAGTCAAAGACTAAGAGCATGATACAAGAGATTTTCAGAGACTATGGACATAATACAGGAGATCATTAAAGGTTGCAGGCACAATACAAGAAATGGTCAAAGACTGCGGACCCAATACAAGAGTTGGTCAGAGATTGCAGACATGATACAAGAGATGGTCAGAACAGTAAAACTTTTCAGGGTTTCTAACTCTGCCTCATCCAATGCAAGACTAAAGAAAGAAGTTTTGGCTATATATTGCGCTTTAAAGTATATGTAGACCTTAACAATGAACCAAGTTGTTACCTTTTGGTCCATTGAATATACCATTAAAGCATTTTGTTATATCTGTTTGATAAGTGTGAAAAAATACCTGTTGATCTTGTTAGGAATTCAGTTGTCCTGTGCACACTTCATGTGTTTTCTCAATGAATATAATTAGTCCTCCCAATACTTATCATGAACCACGGAACAATTAGCGTCTATGTTGTAGGGCAGTGATCCCAAACCTCAGTCCTCAAGTACCCCCAATCAATCATATTTTCAGGATTTCCTTCACTTTGCACAGGTATTTTAAATCAATGTCAATAACTTGGTATTTATGACAGCTTTTTTAGCTAAGGCGAACTTCAAAAACCTGGCCTGTTGGGGGTTCTTGATGACTGAGTTTGGGAACCACTGTTGTAGAGAATAGGAGAGTGGAAGGGTTTAAAGCAGAGCTCCACCCAAAAGGGGAATTTCTGCTTTAAGCACTCCTCCCTCCCTCCTATGGCACATTTGGGGGGGGGGGGAGTGAGTTTTGAAGGGTACCAGCTCCCACTTCGGCCACCTAGGCAATCTGAGCGGAAGTTCTCCTCTCCCCCTCACTCCCTGCAATCTTCTGGAATATGTCACAGGTCCCAGAAGATTGCCCGACCATTCAGGAGGCGCACTGCGACACAAGTTGTTACAGTTGAGTGCCCACAGTTGTAAGGCTGGCGCCGGCGAGAGGAGAGAGAGAAAATCGAGGGTTGGGGTGGCTGCATCGCTGGATCCTGGGACAGGTGAGTGTGTATTTATTAAAAGTCAGCAGCTACACTTTTGTAGCTGCTGAATTTTAATAAACACAAAAATGACTGGAGCTCTGCTTTAAAGCGGAGTTCCACCCAGAAAAAAATCTTCACATCTTTTAAGTCTTCTAATTATTCTGACTCACCTTTGGAGGAAAAAAAATGTTATACTCACCCTAAGTGCCTTGTTGCTAGGTGGTCCCTGTAATCTTCCACTTCCATGTCCGCGGCACTCCTCATCACTTCCTGCCTTGCCTGGGTTCCTGGGAGATGTGAGTCATCATTTTCCAGGAGTCAGTGGGCATACCTGTATTGTAAAATCGTGTTATTTCAGTACAGGAAATGACGTGATTTAAGGCGGACCAAAGCACCATTTTTAAAAAGGCGACAAAGCCCTTTGTTGTCAGAGCACTTATTGCTTGCAAGGCTTTCTTGCTGCTTGCAAGGCTAAGGCTTCCTGGTTTTGTGAGGGAGAGATAGGTATCTATGTTGCCATAACAACGGGGCAGGACCTTCTTTGGTCGCCGCCCGTTGTTATGGCAATGAGAGATATACTCGGCGAAATGGCCGGATACGGCCACCGGTGCAGTGAGCATGTGTGAGATCGAGAGGTGCATGATAGTTACCCAGCATGCACCTTGCCCAAGAAGAGGAACTAAGAGGATGCGACTGGGCTTCACATGCCCACAACTAATATGGAAACTGCCAGGGCGAAAAATTGTAGCAAAGTAAGTAATAAAAGCATAGGACAACTACCCTGATTTTAAGATAAGAATTATGTTATGTATATAATGTATGATGACAGGGTGGATGCCAGAAAAAAATATATATATGGGCGGAAAGAAAATACTGTGAGTTGTCAACCCTCAACTGGACTCAGGAGCTGAGTGCGTTTCTGGCAGATCAATAAGTATTTTTCTGTACTTGCAGGTTATTAAAGGAATAAAACATGGGGAAATGTGCATGTATAGCAGAGGGTTTTTTTTTATTTTGCCATGACATGCACTTTAATCAAGTGGACAGTCATTTTATTTCCTCTTATTTGATTGCCAAGGTCAATATGATACTGCATAAAATTGCAGATAAAATGTAGTTTATAATAAAGTATACCATTTTGAAACAGAGCACATAACAAATCTTTTGCTCTTCCTAAAATGTTGAAGGGTGCATATATACAGGTGTCTTTCCCAACCCCACTGAAACCAAATATATAGTACATTCCTTTCTCTTCCAAAAAAGCCTTGTATACAATTAATTACCTTTGTAATTAACCTCTTGCCATCATGGGCAATTTGGACATTTTTCATATACATATATTTTTGCAGGAAAAATACTTAGAACCTTCAGCCATTTATCAAAAGCAAATTTTCTGGAAAAATACACCTAAATCTACATTAGTGTGCACAAACATAATATAATACCCATTTTTGGTAAAATATGAAAGATGGTGTTGCATCAAGTAAATAGATACCAAACATGTAAAGATTTAAAATTGCGCTCTCTTTTTGAACAAGTCTCCTTGTTACAGCTTTGGGCAGTGACAGGTATTCTTTTTGGAGAGATCGGGGGTCTAGTGGACCCCTGGTCCCTCCTCTGCCCTCCAAGGCAGATGATCAGAGATCTGTTTGATCCGCTATTACTCTGGATGTAACAGCCAGGGAAAACAGCACTGAAACCGTTTCCTTTTTCATTCATCACAGTAGAGAAGCAGCTGTTGCCAGCTAAAAAAGAAAATACCAGGATCATGGTTGCAGCTGCAGCCATGATCCTGGTATAACCACTTGCTGTCTAGGATGTATGTATACATACGCTGGACGTCAAGACAAAACCATGTCACAAATTGCTTTCTAATAAGATAGCTGTCAATCACAATAATGTTATGCCCCCAGCATCTGCAACTTTGCTGAATAAAGAAAAACAGCCATACATTTTAAGGATTCTTACCTCTACCCTAGCTCTTTCTGCAGAGTAAGGACATTATTTGCTATTTTGCTTCCCCTTTTAGCATTTAGGAATTTAGGAACAGTTTTGCTTTGTCTCTAGTTCCCAATGTGCACCGGAATTGAAATGAGATATATACCAAGAAAGACATGCAGAATGCTGCTGCTGTCAGGGCTTACTAGCACAGTAAATTAGTTTGAACAATTCCGTTTTATAAAGTTTTTATAGCTCTTCTCTTTGTCGCTGCTGTTTGTAGGTGGGTCCTCAGCATGTTCATGTACAGTGCAGAACTATTGGTTCTGCATTGTATTAATGTGACTGCTGGCTGGAACACCTTAGAGAAGAGGTTTCAGGGGACTGGTCGCAGAAGAAGCCTTCCAGAGTGAAGAATAAGAAAGTTGTACACCTTATTCCTTTACACACCTAGACTTAACGTATATCATTTATCCTTTCCTTCAATGTTCACTGCAGGGGCATTTTTTTTTCTTCATACCTGGAATGGGGCTCAGAAATGTATGTCAGGGAAACAAAAATAAAAGTCCACCACAGTACATGACTGCAATACAAGTACATGTCCCCATGTTGCATTATGAAGTCCCTGCAAGTACATCAAAATATCTGTTGATCTGCCAGGAAAGGACTCCACTCCTAATGCCAGCCACGCATGTATCAGTGTTCAGCCGGTTCAGCAGGGACTGGCTGAATTTCTATCCATGTATGGGCAGGGAGGTTGTACACAAGTTGATCTACCAATCGACTTCTGTACAACCACCCTATTGGATTTTCCTTGCTTGATCAGCACTGTAGGCTATAGCCTGCAACACTGATCATTGTATTGAGGGAAGTTTCCCTGCCATCAGAATAAAATAGCTCAGTGGGGAAGATTCCTCCATCTACATCAAGTGTGTGGATGGGGGAATCAAGTCAGTTTTTTTTCATTCAACCAATTAGTTGAACAAAAAAACAGACTCCTCTATGGGCTACCTGTCCCATTGTGGGCTGACAACACACAACTTTTTTGTGGAGTAAGTGGTATCAGCACTTCCTAATTGTCTTTTACTAAACTACTTGCACCATTACACTTTCCTATTCTCTACAGCATAAAGCAGCCTGTATCAACATTTTTACCCCAGAAGAACCCTTAAAATAAATTTCAGGGTCTCAGGGAACCCCTGCTAAAATAAATTATCTGGGATAGTTGGAAAAATGCCCCCATTGATGGTCAGTGGGAGGAAAGTCCCCCTTGCATTGGTGGTCAGAATTCACCTTACAGTCAGCTAAAAAGATCATTGGTTTCATGCCGCTGGCTCTGCCTAATGATGTTAGATCCCAAGCTATGTAGGCCCATCAGATCAGAGGTCCATAAGCCAAAGCTAAAGGAACTCCTAGCAGCCTCTGAAAGAACCCTGGTTGAGAATGGCTGGTTAACCTCCTATCTGATGTTAGACCCGGAACTGTGCAAGCAGGGCTGGTGCAAGGATTTTTGACACCCTAGACGAAACCTCATTTTGCCGCCCCCCTTTGGCTCTGCCCCTGACTCCACCCCCTTTGCCCTGTCAATTTATACGATGCAGGTGGCGGAGGTAGAGATTTTTGGCAGAGCCTCTCTACCCGTTTCTTTAGCCGTGGTCCACAGGCCCGCACCTGTGCCCCTGGATCTGCCTCATTTTACTGCCCTGGGGTGCTGCCAGCCACGGCTCTCCAGTGACATGAGTGATTGATGCAGAGTAGTGACGGATGAACAGCAGATGGGCACCCCTGGTGGTAGTGGCGCCCTAGGGGGCTGCCTACTCCGCCTTGTGGTAGAGCCGGCCCTGTGTGCAAGCACCATCAGATCGGAGGTTCATCAGCCACAGCCCAAGTAACCCCTAGCAGCCTCTGAAAGAAACCTGGTTGATAATGGCTGGTTAACCTCCAATCTAAAGTTAGACCCAGAACTGTACAAGTACCATCAGATTGGAGGTTCATCAACCACAGCTCATGGAAATCCTAGCAACCTCTGAAGGAGCCCTAGTTGAAAATGGCTGGCAATTGTTCTGTGGTCTGAGGTAAACTTTGGCAGGGCCGATTAAACTGCTTAAGATAACACATGAAGTGTGCAAAGGACAGCTGTAAATTTCTGACAAAATCATCTTTCAATGGTATTCTTAACAGACCAAAAGGTAGCAAAAAGATAAGTTTATTGTTACATATGATTTAACTGTGTCAGAATTACAGGTCTGTTCATATAGGTATACGGCACAGTGGTGTAGTGGATAGCACTTTCGTCTGGCAGCAAAAGGGTCGCTGGTTTGAATCCCACCCAAGGCACTACCTGCCTGGAGTTTGCATGTTCTCCCTGTGCCTGCGTGGGTTTCCTCCCACCCTCCAAAGACATGCTGGTAGGTTAATTGGATCCTGTCTAAATTGGCCCTAGTATGTGTATGTATAAATGTGAGTTAGGGACCTTCGATTGTAAGCTCCTTGAGGGTAGGGAGTGATGTGAATGTACAATATATGTATGTAAAGCTCTGCGTAAATTGATGGCGCTATAGAAGTACCTGAAATAATAATAAACAGAGCCTCCATACAGAAAAGCTTACTTCTGTTTGGACGTTGAATCTGTGAGTTGTTTCATTGCTTTTCTAAATACTTGCTTTACTGTAGGTGCTTAAAGATACAGAAGGTCATCCCCCAGTTCACCTAAATAAAGTCAGAATAGTAACAAGAGTAATCGCTGTAAGCACCTTTGGCTGTGGCCATGCATCTCTAACCAGGTTGACTGTGAGAAAAGTCAATTAGCCAGTTTGCATTTTCCTAACCATTGGCTATACAGTAATTTCCCTAAGATCATTCAGGCAACAACAGTTATTTCTAAGGCCGGCCATGGACGGAGCAAATTTCCTGCCTGCAATCACGGTGACAGGGGAATCCCTATCGCGGAGCCGTTGTGCTCTCCCGGCGGACACTAAGGATAATCTCAGCCCCTAGCGATAATCGCTTGTTGTACATTCCGCCCGCCCATACATGGTTCGAATCTCGGCCGGTTCAGCAGGAACCATCTATGGCCGCCTTAGCTATATGCACAGTGATGGGAGCTTGTATGTTTATGTACACATAACATTGGGAAGAATGTTGTCATCAGGAGTGTGCTTAGACCTAATGTCTGTGACCAGCTTTATAAACTATGAGAAATCCACAATAAAATAGGTATGCATTTTTTAATCCAGAACACTTTTTATTGCTATTGAAATGAGGATAAAGTAACAACTGTTTATATTTAAAAAAAATATATTTTTATCAGGGAATCACAGTAGCAAAATGGAAAAATAATACATTGGGCCCTTTAAGAAGGCACTGAAAGCAACAGCGTGGCATGCACAGTTTTGTAGAAATCAGCAGTGAGGAAATAAAGCTAAAAAGGGACAAAGTTGAAAGTCAGGAAGAGATATTATACAACGTTTGGCAATATGTTTACATGTACTGTAGTTAAGCACTTGCTGTTACACATTCATAGTTAGTTTAATACATTGCAAATGCAGTAAAATCCACACAATTTAATTTGTTTATGTTGTTAAAGAGGAGCTTCACCCTTCCCCCCTTTTATTTTTTTTTTCTTCTCCACCGCTTGATGCTGATATGGCCGCAGTTATGATACTCACCACACAGAGGATCCAGTGTTGTCCTGCTGGGACAATCCTCTTCTCTTAAGCCGTCACCAAGTCATACGCCATCATGTTCATTTGTGACATCATCAGAAGGCTGCTCTGACTCTTTTGGGTTGTGGCACAGCCTACCGATGACAGGCTGCTAGGTCAGCCCCCTCCTCTATTAGTGAATAGGGTGAGGTTAAGGGCTCCCGGTGCCTCCTGGGATATGAACATCACATATTCCAGGAGGCGTTGGGGGCACAAACATCATTCGCCTAGGCGGGCAGAAACAAAAAAGATAAAACCCTATATGTGCAGCGGAGGGTGGGTGACTTACAGAGGAGCCAAGTTGCACAAATGGGTGAAGATCTGCTTTAAAGGGATATCCTTGTCACATTTAGAAGCAGGAGTAAAGCTGGCCATACACAGCTAGAAAGTCAGCTGATTTAGAGGAATCAGCCAAAAGTTTAACCATCCCCGCTGACTGGTCAAAAGTCGATTATTGGATTGACTTGTCCAAGAAGCTGGGATGCAAATTGCATCCAAACAGCACCTGCAGGCATCATTCTTCCCACTGACCACCAATGTAAGGAGCCCTATTCCCACTGACCACCAATATAATCAGCATTCTTTTCCCTGACCACCAATGTAAGGGGCATACTTCCCACTGACCACCAAGATAATCAGCATTCTTTTCCCTGACCACCAATGTAAGGAGCATTCTTCCCACTGACCACCAATATAATCATCATTCTTCTCACTGACCACTAATGTAAGGAACATTCTTCTCACTAACCACCAATGTAAGGAACATTCTTCTCACTGACCACCAATGTAAGGAACATTCTACCCACTAACCACCAATGTAAGGGGCATACTTCCCACTGACCACCAATGTAAGGAGCATACTTCCCACTGACCACCAATGTAAGGGGCATGATTCCCACTGACCACCAATGTAAGGGGCATAATTCCCACTGACCACCAATGTAAGGAGCACTATTTCCACTGCCCACCAATATAATCAGCATTCTTTTCCCTGACCACAATGTAAGGAGCATTCTTCCCACTGACCACCAATATAATCAGCATTCTTCTCACTAACCACTAATGTAAGGAGCATTCTTCTCACTAACCACCAATGTAAGGGGCATGCTTCCCTCTGACCACCAATGTAAGGGGCATACTTCCCTCTGACCACCAATGTAAGGGGCATAATTCCCACTGACCACCAATGTAAGGAGCATTCTTCCCACTGACCACCAATGTAAGGGGCATAATTCCCACTGACCACCAATGTATGGAGCACTATTTCCACTGACCACCAATATAATCAGCATTCTTCTCACTGACCACTAATGTAAGGAGCATTCTTCTCACTAACCACCAATGTAAGGGGCATACTTCCCTCTGACCACCAATGTAAGGGGCATAATTCCCACTGACCACCAATGTAAGGAGCATTCTTCCCACTGACCACCAATGTAAGGGGCATACTTCCCTCTGACCACGAATGTAAGGGGCATAATTCCCACTGACCACCAATGTAAGGAGTATTCTTCCCACTGACCACCAATGTAAGGAGCATTCTTCCCACTGACCATCAGGCTGTGTACTGTGAATTGTAGATATAGCAATGATTAGGAGGGGTTCCCATAGAAACTAGAAGCTATTTCAATGGTTCCTCAGTGTTAAAAAGGTTGAGAAGGGCTTCCTCACAGCCTGTTTGCCATACAGGTAATTTACAGGTACAGTATATGCATTTTCTGATTGGCTTCCTTTGCATCTAGGAGTGCTGGGCATTACAATGTGCCATTTATTGTTATAAAGGCAGCCTTGAAGCAAGACTATGTACCAGGAAAATAAAATAGTAGAACTGAGGGTAGGAGATTATCAGATGTTTCTTATCTAAAAAAACAACAGTGATATATAGCATCAATTAAAAGCTAACACCACACCCTTAACAAGGCCAAGTACTCCACATACTAATTTGCATAATAATCTTACAAATGACATCTGAAGTCTGATTATCCCAGCCTAATGGAAAGCTCCTATTAGTCAGAAGGTATTCGGTATGGCCTCATTCACCATGTTTTGCATAGTACTTAATCAGGAAAAGAGTGCTGAAAGTGTAAAGCATAACAATAAATATACACTTATTCAAACTTGACAACATGTGACATATACTGTAATTGCTGAAGCGAGACAACGGTTTGGAGGAACAAACAGTCATGACTTACAGAACAATGCCTGCAACTCTGATGCTTACCAAAGGTTTTAGGATTTTATATACCAGTGGGGGTACATAGGAGACCCCCAACATTCTAGGAAACCCCTGCAGAGTAGATGAGAAAGGCAGCCATGTATTAAGCTATACTTGCCACATAGAAGAAACATTTTTATAATAAAAAAAAAAACATAAATTCAAAAATTAGATCAATCCCTTACAATTCAATACAAAGACGTGGGGGGTATTGGCAATACGGTACATTCACATTCTCAAATAGGAGAAGAAAGGGGGATTCATTCTCATAACCTCACCGCACAAGATGATACCCACTTCTACAAAAATAGAACAATAAATGAATGACTAAAACAAACCAAGTATGTTAAATGGGTCCCCTAATCCCTTCATATATCCCCTAATTCACCCCATATTCACCTCCCCCCTCCCCAGCCAGGAGCAGATCCACATCAGCCACATTGGCCAGTTAAAAATGGCACAGGTCATCATATCTCCACCCCCCCTCCTTTTATCTAATTGTTGGATTTATGGTATTAGAGTGTTGGGAGTCTCCTAGAGTGCTTCCTAGAGTGTTGGGGGGTCTCCTATGTACCCCCCCCCCCACTGGTCCTGTAGCCCTAAAACCTTTGATAAGCATCACAGTTAGGGCTCTTTCACACATACGGTCTGTTTGGGCCCGTCTGTCAGTTTTTCAGGCAGACCCAAATAGACACTCCATTGTGCTCTATGGAGCGGCGGATGTCAGCGGTGACATGTCCGCTGACACCCGATCCGCCAGAAACAGACGAATGGAAGCCCTATTTTCGGCGGATTCTGGCGGATCGGATCGGATGAGCACGGACAGACGGTCCATGCTCATCCGATTCTCCATAGAGGAGAATGGAGCTCTGACAGGTCAGTCTCTGCACAGAGTGCAGAGACTGTCCTGTCATCCGTCGGCTCAGCGGGGATCCATGGATGGATCCCCGCTGAGCAGCGGAGCGAGTCAAAACAGGCTCCGCATGTGTGAAAGGACCCTTACAGTTATTGTTCTGTAAGTCGTCGTGTTTGTTCCTCCACACTGTTGCCTCACTTCAGCAATCATGTGTCACATTGTCAAGTTTGTATAAGAGTCCGTTCACTCCACATGCAGTCCAGTGCGGTTTTTTTTTTCTGCATCAAAAACTCATAGAAAGTAGGTTATATGGTTTCCAATGGCATAGTTCACACAAGTGCAATAAGCTCCAGAAAAAAAAGTAGAAAATGCTGCATTTTTCCTGCACTGGGCTGTACTGGAACCCAGTAAAACGCATCAAAAACGCACCGGAATGCATCTGGAAATGTATCAAAAACGCACCGGAACGTGCCAAAAACACGTTCAAAATGCGCATGCAAAAACGGATCAGCAGTGCGTTTTTGTGGCGTGAACCAGCCCTTAGTGTATATTTACTGTTATGAGTATACTTTTAGCACCCTATTCCTGATAAAGCAATACACAAAACACGTCAAATGAAGCCATACCGAATACCTCCTGACTAATAGGATCTTTCCATTAAAGCGGTAATAAACCCAAAACCAAACATGTAATAATATATTGCAGCCTACCAATCATTTAGACGTGGTGGCTGAATTGTTTTTTATCTAGTCTATTTTTAGACCAGTCTGTTTTTACCTGATTATCTGGCCAGTAACACACCTCCTGTATTAGAGTGCCTCCATTCTGCATGAATCAGCACAGGAGGCACAGCAGGCAGCAGCATTGTCAGTCTGGGGGGAGGGGAGTGTTAGGTGCACTAGCAAATACACTAACAAATTGAAGCCAAAGTCCAGCTAATACTTTACAAGCCGTTTTCTTTTGGGATAAGGGTTTTACATAAATAAAAGCTGATCATTGTAAGTACCCCTGCTAGTGTTAAATGGTTTGTCTCATCTATGTAACTTATAAATTCGGCTGGAGAGTTTGTTCTTTTAGAAAACAAATGACTTACTGGCTAGATCACCAGATGAAAATAGAAGAAAGAAAACCTAAAAAAGAACCTGAATGCAGCCACCACATCTAAGAAATGGTACGCTGCAATATAATTAATATTATTAATTACCCGATTCCCCCATCCACACAAACACTCCTTCAGAACACACTGATCAGTGTTGCCAGCTAACAGCCGGGAGCACTGATCGATGGGGAAAAACCTAACAGGGTGGTTGTACAGAAGTCAATCAGTAGGTCGACTTTTGTACATCCGACCTGCCCATACATGGATCAAAATATTATGCAAATTGGTAACTGGAGTATTTGCCTTTATAGCTTTTGAATAATGCTACATATGATAGTTGTTTTTTAGATTTAAAAAAAACCTTAATCATATGAGTTTTAGACCATTTATACTAATAATTAATTTTGAAAAAAAAAAAAATTAGTTTCTGCTATAAAACATATCCAATAAAAAATGAAAAAAAAAAACGAAATTCTTCATCAATTTAGGCCAATATGTATTCTGCTACATATTTTTGGTTAAAAAAATCCCAGTACGCGTATATGGATTGTTTTGCACAAAAGGTTTAGTGTCTAAAAGCTATGGGATATATTTATGGAATTTTTATTTATTTTGTTACTAGTAATGGCGGTGATCAGTGACTTATAGAGGGACTGTGATATTGCGGTAGACAAATCAGACACTAAGATCCATTCCACACAGGCTTTCTGGCCAGGTCTGCCTGTCAGTTTTTCAGTCGGAGCCTCCATTCACTTCTGTGGAGCGGCAGATGTCAGTGGTGACATGTCCGCTGACACCCGCTACTATCCATTTCGATCCTGTCCGTGAAATCCAGACGGATGGTGACCCTATTTTTCATCCATCTGGCAGAATGGATCGGATGGGATCGGATGAAAATGGACAGGCGGTCTTTTGCATCCAATCTCCCCATAGAGGAGAGCGGGGCAATGATAGGTCCGTCTCAGCACAGTGAGCGGAGACGGACTTGTCATCAACCTGCTCAGCGGGGATCAGCGGAGCGATCTCCCGCTGAGCAAGCGCACAAGCCCATATGAAAGAACCCTAATTGACACATTTTTTGACACTTTTTGGGGACCAGTGACACTAATACAGTGATCAGGGCTAAAAAAAAAAGCACTGTCACTGTACTAATGACACTGGCTGGGAAGGGTTTAACATCAGGGGCAATCAAAGTCTTAACTGTGTGCCTAGTCAGTGCTTGTGTACTGTGTGGGAGGTGCTTTTACTAGGGCAACCTTTCTCAACCTTTTCAACACTGAGGAACCCTTGAAATAAATTTCCGGTCTCAGGGAACCCCTGCTAAAAATTAAAAATCTACAACTCATGATACATTAGCGCAAGGCTGGATTAAGAGCATCATGGACCTGGTGCTGAGGAAGTTACATCCTCCTCCTCTGCCGGGGCCTGTGCTTACACTTGAATGGTTGCTAGGATGCTAGGCGGTTCTAGCAACCAATAATTTTCACAGCAGTGGACACTGGGCAGTGGTGGGCAGAGTGGCGGCGCTGTGGTGACAGGGGGAAGTTCTTGGGCAGCTGGGCCTATATTAAGGTAGGGGCCTGGAGCTGCAGCTCCAATAGCCCATTAGTGGGATGGTCAATGGGAAGAATACTCCTTACACTTGTGGTCATTGAGAACAATTACCCCCTTACAGATAGCTAAAAAGATCAATGGTATCATTGGGAATTTATCTGAGAGGTAGAAATTGACCATTGCTCAAGGAACCCCTAGCAACCTCTGGAGGAACCCTAGGGTTTCACAGAACCCTGGTTCAGAAACCCTGTACTAGGGGAAGCCATTGACTCATGTTCCTGCTTTGCAGGATCAATGCCTTCCCTACTGAGAGAACGGCGATCTGCCTTGTTTACATAGGCAGATTACTGTTCTGGCTCTCTGCCTAATGATCGGCGGGTGCCGATTGAGTCCATGGTACTCGCAGACCAGCTCACGCTTTGGGCGGGAGCGGGTCACCGGCAGTGCGCATGAGACTTGGTAGTGCAGGATCACATGGTAGGTATGGAGCCATCTTGCCGCCGTATATGTAAGGTATACGGTCGGCAAGCGGTTAAAGTGCATGTATTAGAGACAAAAAAATATTTTTGGAACGTAGGGTATTTGAACCCCTGTTAGGTTTACATAGCTGTTTGTGTCCCTGCTACATAGATTCACCCTCTTTATTTGTTCTGGTCACCTGTCAATGAGATTAAAAAAAAAAAAAGTGATGAAAAATCCAAAATTCTAAAGTTGTCATCAGAACAAAAGGTAAGGAAAACTTCCGATCGGCACATGTTTTCCGGTAACAAGTATCTAAGATCACCTTCCTGTTTAATCTACGGGGCAGGCATTGAAGGGAAATCCCTGCATTGGGACAGCCAAAAACAAACTGACAGAGGTTTAACCCTTCCCAACTCTCCCCAACAATAGAAACATTCAGGTACGCGTACACTCGCAGTGTGCTGGCATTTTCTGCTGTAAAGTTGTGATGTTCAGCTGCTGCTGGAGAGTGCGTGTCCACAGGAAGTTCATACGCTGGGTCTACAGGATGTGTATAGCGTAGGAATAGAAAGCATGGACAGAGATAGGGGAAAACTGTATTTCTGTAACAAAAAAAATGCAATCCCCTTTTACTGACAGTGTTTTTCAAAATGAAGTATTATTTGCAAGTTTAGTTCTATATTAACCACTTCACCCCCGGAAGGATTTACCCCCTTTCTGACCAGAGCACTTTTTGCGATTTGGCACTGCGTCGCTTTAACTGACAATTGCGCGGTCTTGCGACTTTGTACCCAAACAAAATTGACGTCCTTTTTTCCCACAAATAGAGATTTCTTTTGGTGGTATTTGATCACCTCTGTGGTTTATATTTTTTGCGCTATAAAAAAAAAAAGAGCGACAATTTTGATAAACCCCAATATTTTTTTACTTTTTGATATAATACATATACCAAAAAAAAATTAAAAAAAAATGTATTCATCAGTTTAGGCCGATATATATTCTTCTAGATATTTTTGGTAAAAAAAAAATCGCAATAAGCATTTATTGATTGGTTTGCGCAAAAGTTATCACATCTACAAACTATGGGAATAGATTTATGGCATTTTTATTTATTATTTTTTTTTTTTTACTAGTAATGGCGGCGATCTTTGATTTTTAGTGGGACTGCGATATTGCGGCGGACAGATCGGACACTTTTGACACTTTTTTGGGACCACTGACATTTATACAGCGATCAGTGCTATAAATAGCCACTGATTACTGTATAAATGTCACTGGCAGGGAAGGGGTTATCAAATGGTTAAATGTGTTCCCTATCAGTGTGTTCTAACTGTGTGGAGGCTGGGATGACAGGGGGAGGAGAGAGATCGCTGCTCCCATATACTGGGAACATACAATCACTCTCCTCTCCCCTGTCAGAACGGGGATCCACTTGTTTACATTCACGGATCCTCGTTCTGTCACTGCGGGGGAGCGATCGCGGGTGGCCAGCGGAAATTGAGTCCGCCCCACCCGCTGATTGGCTCCCCTGCTAGCCAGCGATCGCTCCTCCGGTGGTGCTCACAATACACGATCCTGCGCCCGCTGTCAGATGATGGCCATTTGCGCAGGAGAGCCAATCGGCAGCTGGTCGGCAAGTGGTAAAATAAGTTTGCATGTATGTAGATTAATCTCTTTGGCACAGTTTTAAATCTATATAGAGTCACAATTTATTTTATTTATTTTTTTATTTATTTCAGGTACTTATATAGCGCTGTCAATTTACACAGCGCTTTTACATATACATTGTACATTCACATCAGTCCCTACCCTCAAGGAGCTTACAATCTAAGGTCCCTTACTCACCTTCGTACATATACTAGGGCTAATTTAGACAGGATCTAATTTACCTACCAGCATGTCTTTGGAGTGTGGGAGGAAACCGGAGTACCCGGAGGAAACCCACGCAGGCACAGGGAGAACATGCAAACTCCAGACAGGTAGTGTCGTGGTT
>BLSH010192136.1:716843-740983 GCA_018402905.1 Glandirana rugosa | reverse complement strand
AAAAACCCCAGAAATGAATTCTCATCATCCGTAAACGCGACCACTTTTGCGCAAACCAATCAATAAACGCCGATTGCGATTTTTTTTTTATCACAAATATGAGGAAGAATATAAATCGGCCAAAACCGATGAAAAAAAATGTTTTTTTATATTTTTTTTTTGGATTTGTATTTTAGCAAAAAGTAAGAAATTTGTTTTTTTTTTTGCAAAATTGTCGCTCTTTTGTTTATAGCGGCGATCAGAAATGACGCAGCGGTGATCAAATATTACAAAAAAAAGCTCTATTTGTGGGAAAAAAAGGACGCAAATTTCGTTTGGGTACAATGCCCCACGACCGCGCAATTTTCAGTTAAAGCGACGCAGTGCCGAATCGCAAAAAAGGCTCTGGTCCTAAAGGGGGAAATCCTTCCGGGGCTGAAGTGGTTAAGCTATAGCTGGAATTCTATTTTAATATTATGGAATTTAAATACCTTAGCTTTGGATTCCTTCCCCTGATGTATTTCAGAATCTGTTTTAACAGTATTTAATCTATAATACTTAAAAATATTATAGATTAAATAAACCAGAGATTTTTTTCAGCAGGGGGAATGCAGTTCCAGCACCTCCAGTACTGAATGTATATAATGATAAGGAGGGCTGGGGTATGCTGAAGGGTCTATTCATACTGGTTGCTGGGGGAATCTATAGTTGCTGGTGGGGGATATTATTTTCTGGGGGTCAATTGTTAATGGGAGAGACCTACTGTTGAGGGAGGGGTCTATTTTTGCTGGCTACTGGGAGATCTATTGTTGCAGGAGTGGATCTATTGTAGCCGGGGTGGCTATTGTTGCCAGGGGATCTACTGTTCCTGGGAGAGCTATAGTTGCTGGGGGGATCTATTGTTGCTAGGGAGATCTACTGTTGCTGAGGGGATATATTTTTGCTAGGGGTCTATTGTTGCTGCAGGGGATCTATTTTACTGCCTTTTGATTGCAAATTGCATACAAACTACCTAGCACAAACAATATTTGGTTCTGTATTCTCTAAAAGGGGCCATACTGGGAGATGGGTAGGGGATGATGCTTGGAGGTGGATAGGGGTGGAGGCAAGGGGTGACTTAAAAGGGGGGAGTACCTGCACCTATTTTATGAGAAAAAAAGCCCTGAAATAAACAGCATCTCTTTTTTTCCCCAGGGCTTTGGTCATTCGATCTAACAGTAACTCAGCTTCTTCAAGAAAATGTGATTGAATCTGAAAGAGGAGTCATCAACGGCGTCCAGAATTCCATGAATTATCTACTTGACCTTCTGCATTTTATAATGGTGATCTTAGGACCCAATCCAGAAGCTTTTGGTTTACTTGTTCTTATTTCTGTGTCCTTCGTTGCCATGGGCCACATGATGTATTTTCGATTTGCTTTTAAAAATCTAGGAAGATTGCTTTTTTCCTGTTCTAACACAGAACCAAAAATAGATTCAGGTGAACAACAAAGGGAAACCTCTGTTGTTTGAGTGAGCTTGATGCATGAGTGGTACCCTTTAGGGCTAAGCTACCATGGTTGTTTTTGACCATGCATTTTTGCCACTGAAATCATTGGCAGTCAGCTGTGGAATGTCAAAACGATGGAAATAAATTAGCCTTTAGACATAGGAATGTTTGTCTCCAGCATCCACAATTGATTTCCCACAGTGTCAAGGTCACATGACAGCTTTTCTTGTTGGTGAGCACAATCATCCTGTAAAAAAATTAGCATTTTGTTCATGTTCAGTACATCATCTCAGTGTGGGAGCAGTAAAAGGGCTTTAACACACAGCACTGCAAGGGAGACAATATTCTCAATTTTCCGGCAGGATTGCAAACATCAAAATACTTGCTAGGATGAGCTGTAACTAGGTGCCCCAGTGTTGCAGTTGAGTTGTCACATCTGGAATTAGTCACTGAATTAGGAGGTCATTGAATTTATTTTAACTTTTTGTCCTGTCCAGTGAGATTTATCTCACTGCCATTACCCTACAGTGGTTTTTGGGTTTTATACAGGATGGTTGCCTATAAAAATGTGCTTGCATGAAATGCTCTTGTCTGACATCACTCATAGATATAACAAAGTATCATTTACATAAGTACTAAGTAGGTGAGTTGAGCAATAATAGATTATTGTCTTTAAAAAAAGAAAGGAATGGTCCTCTTGAGGACAAATCTATTCCATTTTAACCATATCAGTCTTACAATTAAAAAACATTGTTTGAAATGAATGAATTTATGATTGATCATTTATTGTTATATCTATGGTCAACTTATGATGGTGAAACCATGCAATCAAAATCACCCATGTAGTTCAAGCCCCAGTAAGCTAGTGAGTAGCCATGCTTTGTATCTAACAATAGTGTTTTATGTAGTGGCTATAGAATATACATGGTATATGTTATATATATATGTTGAATGAGAGGATTTCATTATAAAACCTTTCTAGAGTAGCATTAGAGACACCGTGATGGTGTTAAAAAGACATTTAGAAATCTTGACTATTTTTTCTATAGGAATGTAATTACTTGTTTTGTCAAAATATTAAGCAACAGCTAAAACTAACAGCAAAGCTTTTTAAAACAGAAAAAAATAGTAAAGCACCAAATGCACCTAAACACCAAATGGAATGTAAAAGTATGCTTTGAATTACATAAGAGCACCAGCATTTTATTGCATAAGAATCAGTACAGTTTCCTTCCTTACCTCCTCCCCTAGTCCTTTATTGGTTCCCAATCACTAAGTTGTTACTTTATTTTTTTTTAAATACTGTATTTCTGATGAAGCATTCCCTTTAAATGCAAATCTAAAGACTCCATACTTTCAGATAATAGAAGCCATATCAGTACTTTTGTTTTTATTATATGTAATTGATTTTGCTTTGGTCTGTTAGATGGTGCCCTAACTTAGCAATATTTGTTCCCAAGTGAACAGTGCAACCATCAAGGACACCAGCATATGGGAATCATCCCACTATGTACAGCCTGAATATTTACTTTATTTCTGACTTCTCCTTTTTTTCTGTTATGGTTCATCTGCTATGGACCTTACTGTCATGTGTATTACATATTTGTTTTATAACAGTGTATGGCTAACCCTAAAATAAATGATGTTATGCAAGTGTAAATTGTGTGAACTCGGCTAGCATATTAAAGGGAAATTTATCATGGTTTTGGATACTTACTACATGTATAAGTTTACACATTTATAAATGTATATTTTATATAATGTTTAAAACTATTTGTATAAATGGTTGGTACAGGAAATATCTGTGGCATTATTTTTGAAAAGTATGCTGGGCCTTGTAATGCAAAATCCCAGCAAAACCTTCATGCTCTGTAGCAGAATGTTTTAATCTACAAGGTAAGATCATTGCTTGCAATGGAGGAGGAATGTGTGCTTCCTCTGTGTCATTCAGATCTATTGTCAGTACAGCAGCTGCGAGGAAGAAACTTCCCAGACTTGTATACAGCAACACCTGCAGGTTACAAGTGGTAAATATTTAGGGTCCTGGAAAGGTGAGAGCAGCCACCATGAATAAACTTAATTAGCAGAAAACTTGGAGTGTGGTGTCATTTCTTGTGAAGTTGTTAAGCACACCCCAGGATTGCATGCACCGAGAAGAGATGATACTTGACAGTCACAAGTGGTTGCCGGGAGAAGTGCATCGCTGATGTGGGATATTTAAATCTGCAGGACTCAATGTCTGTGATCATTTCCCTTATCTGATATACAGCCACTAGACCTATAAATCTAAAATATAATAAAGAGCACAACAAGCATATAAGATACCAAAATATGCACTCAAGATGTAAAAAGTGACCAAACCATTATATGACATCAGATGAATAACAAACAAAATGACAGTGCAAATTATAATAGATACTTTATCATTTTTATCTTGGCTTTGCTCCTTCCTCCTTCCAAGCATCCCTATTATAATTCCTTTTAATAAAGTGGATGGCCTCAGTGACCAATAGGGACACTCAGGATGTGCAAGAGGAGAGACAAAGCTTGATTATTATAGGAAAGGTTGACATGCACATATACCTTCAGATGCCTATACATCTACAGATGTGAGGTTTTCACCAACTGTAATGTCTGATTTTGCTTTTTTTTATCATATACCGAGTTTGATTTGCAAGGGTTTGCTGTACTGCTGAATTAAATTGCTGAAAAGAGCTAACAATTCTCTTATTACAACTGGTGCACCCTGTGGTAAAAATGCAAGGTCTGCCCAATATACTGCATGTGGACCCTCTACCCCATTATTCTTTGGCGGCTTTAACCAGTAGAGAAAAACTATTAAATAAACAGTCATGTATATCCCATGGATATTGTTCCCCCTTTTTTTTATTTTTTTTTTTTTTTATTCTTTACTAAAAGGTTTCACAATACAAAAGAATCAAACAATCAGGATTGGGAAGAAAAAAAACAGGCAGTGAGCCACAACAGCCCATATACACAATGTATGTATGCATAAACATGAAGAGAAAACATGCAAGAACTGGTATTAGGGTAAAATATCCCCGGCGGATGGATGGTATCCCCACAACACCTAAAACATATTAACAGGTCGAATATGTGAGGGGGGGGGTGCTCCACTGAATATCCTAAGAGCAACCACATGGTGAGGGATATCATACAATCTACTTAAAAGCGCAGAGTCAGCCCCATGCTTTCATGGGGTGGCAGAGTTCCTCTGTTTCGAAAAAAATGAAAAAGAAGGAACTGGAAGGGGGGGGTGGTAGGTTTCCTTCAGATACCTGATGTAGTGCGAGCCCCCAATGTCTTGGTTAAATAGAGAGTGAGAATAGTCGGTTGGATCCCCCCCAAGGGTCCCCACATCCTGGGGGGGGGGGGTTGGAAAGCAATAAACTAGCTAAATTAGTAGTGTACTTTGCAGAGAAGGTATAGTCAAACCAATAAAACCAATTTTCACAGAATTGTTCTTTGTGATTAGAAGACGCCAGAATATCTTCCACTGTACAGATTTCCTGAAATTTTCAAAGCCAAACCCCCATAGAGGGTGGTATCCTCTGCTTCCAGAATAAAGGAATACATGCCTTGGCTGCATTAGCCAGATGAATGGTGAGAGAATGTTTGTATCTTTTGGATGACATAGGAGCCAGGCGAAGCAGGCATGCCACAGGGTCATCCCCTAGTTGCACATCAGTTAATTTGCAGATCAGTTTGTGGACCTGTGTCCAAAATGGTTGCAAAACTGGGCAGGTCCAAAAAATATGGAGCTAAGTGCCATCTTGAGTTAAGCATCTCTAACATTTGTACCAACGGGACAACATTTTAAAGCCTGTTTCTTGTATGGCACAGGTATCAAACTGGCGGCCCTCCAGCTGTTGTGGAACTACAAATCCCATGAGGCATTGCAAGGCTGATGATTACAAGCATGACTCCCACAGGCAGAGGCATGATGGGACATGTAGTTTCGCAACAGCTGGAGGGCTGCCAGTTCGACACTCCTGTTGTATGGCATTGGAGATGGATGCCGTATAAGTAAATCAAACAATATGCTCCTTTTGTTGGTCCGATAGGCTGACTCTCAGGTCAGCTTCCCATGTAGAGATGTAAGGTGGGGTCTGTTCCATTTTATTTAACACATTTTGCAAACATTAGATCTTCATTTAAACATTGCCGACAGATAAAGAAGGTAACTTGAATAAAAACATAAGGAAAGGTTGCGTTTAAATCATTCATGCAACAAAAATTTCAATAGATGCAATGGCATACAGTGGATTGTGGCTTTCCTTGTATGAACTACTCCTTTCAAATCCCCTCACAACATTTCAATGGTGGTTGAACTCGGGACATAGCCCTCAATATCTTCCTTTTTTTTTGTTTTACCATTTCTTGAATATTGCACAGTCCACAGCATATTATATGTTCAAGGTAAACATATACTGTATGTGCAAAGCCAAACTGCGGTCTTGCTCTAATATTCTTTTTAAACCGGGATTTACTAGAGTCAACCAAGCTGTTCACTTTGCAAGGGAATTTCCCACAGAGCTTAGTGAATGTGGCAAAATTTCACTCTGCAAAGAATACTCAATCATGTGCAAGGAAAAAAAAAAACATTTTTGCTTGCAAAGGATTGGATGATGGAAGTCAGCAAAGCTTCACCTCATTCACTAAGCTTTGGGGCAACTTCCCTTTGCTGTTGTTAAATCAACTCCATATGCCAAGACACCAACTGTTACATGATGTCACTGTCTCATTTGATCCAGTACTGTATGTCATCTTTATCTGTAGGCAGGGGCGTTGCTAGGTCTACAAAAGATCAGGGGCTAGAGCCCATAGCAGCAAAGTAGAGTCATACGCATGAGCGGGCATATACATGTATATAAATATCATTACATTTCTGAGTGCGGATCCACCTTACATCAGGGTCCCCAGAGAGCCCCCCATTTACATCAGTGTCCCCAGAGAGCCCCTTCCTTACATCTGGGTCCCCAGAGAGTCCTTTCCTTACAACAGGGT
Organism: Glandirana rugosa; assembly: GCA_018402905.1. Classification (NCBI taxonomy): domain Eukaryota; kingdom Metazoa; phylum Chordata; class Amphibia; order Anura; family Ranidae; genus Glandirana; species Glandirana rugosa. Next base: position 734,488 of record BLSH010192136.1, on the reverse strand, counting down.
CCCCAGAGAGCCCCTTCCTTACATCAGGGTCTCCAGAGAGCCCCTTCTTTACATCAGAGAGCCCCTTACTAACATCAGGGTTCACAGAGAGCCTCTTCCTTACATCAGGGTCCACAGAGAGCCCCACCTTACATCAGGGTTCCCAGAGAACCCCCCTATACATCAGGGTCCCCAGAGAACCTCCCCATATATCTGGGTCCCCAGAGTTCCCCCCCATACATCAGGGTACCCAGAGAGCCTCCTCATACATCAGGGTACCCAGAGAGCCTCCCCATACATCAGGGTACCCAGAGAGCCTCCCCATACATCAGGTGGAGGCGAGGGCCGAGCCAGAGCCCGTGCTTCCTGCATTCCGGACCAAGACACACCTGCAAATTGCAGAACTGCACCCACCGGGTAAGAGACTCGGGGCTATAGGCCCCAGACTCAGGGCTGTAGCCCCAATAGCCACCCCCTAGCAACGCCCCTTTCTGTAGGCATTGTATGAATAAAGATCTAATGTGTAACTTTTCAAATATGTTAAAAAAGTCAACGGTTTCTGTGTGGTGTGCCTATAGACTTACCTTACACCTGACTTCCGTCTGCAGCGAGAGTGACATCACACTCCTTCCAACAAGAGATTTCTCAGTAGCCCAGATTTCATGTGTTCACTGTGCTGTTGCATCATCTCATGGAAATTGAGCTACTTGGCAATTCCTGGGATTGTTGTCGGAAGAACATGATTGTCATCCCCTGCAGTACTTAAGTCAGGGGAAAGGTTCATATATTTTTTGCTTGTTGGCCTACAGCTTTTTTTACTTTACCACTGCTACGTATGATGAATAATGGACACAGGTATACTAGTGGACCTCGCACTTTTACTGCAAGGTCTGCTTTTACCACTTCAGCTTCATACACTTCTGGTCCACAACAAATTTAGCCTTTTCTGCTACGGGCCTGCTGATTTGGCAATAACATTGTCACTAGTATAATAACATTTATTTTTTTTCATGACAAACAAATCTTTATTTTAGCAATATTGACTTGCAAAAATTATTGTGCTTGTTAACAACTGTAAAGCGGACCTTTCCCCACCAACAGAAAAAAAATAGTATTGCATGCAGCTCTGCATGCTGATATCAGATCATCTTAGTTTCTATAGTGAAAAAAAAGGTATTTGACTGTTAATCACATTTAAATACATTGTACTTTCTGGTTTCTAGAGGCTCGAGAGATGTAGCAGGGGCCTCACAAATGTATCCTGAGAAGGCTACCTCACAAATAGCCTTCTTGGGAAATCTCATGTATACTCTAGAACAGTGTTTCTCAATCTTTTTTCAGTCAAGACACCATTAAAATTATAGACATATTTGAGGCACCCTTTCAAATTACGGACAGTCTCAAGGCACCTCATTTTAAAATGTAAAAAACTATTCTAATAGCATTACACAATGCAGCAAAATCCACACGTAGGACACCCAATGCTAGAGGTGATTTATTCTTCCAAAGCAAATACACTTTGGCACACTAGTGCTGACTAGTATTCCAATGTTTCTCTTCTCCCTCAATTTCTCTTCATCGGTCAGCTAATGTGATCCTAGTGCTGAAGGAGAAGGGCAGAGGAGGGTCAAACAAGGATGCTGTGGAGGCAACAGACATTCTCCTTATCAACTGAGGACATCATTGGTGGTTAGGATGCCAGTGTTTAGAAAGTCTTAATTGTGCATAATGAAAATCTGTGGCTTTGTGGAACTAAAAGGCAGGATTGATACACCTGCTGGCTTGTATACAATTTTTGTATTTTGCCAAGGCACCCCTGAAGAAACCTCAAGGTACCCTGTTTTAAAAAGGCTGGTTTAGAAGATCTCATTGGTTTTCTAGCAAAGACACTTTGTTTTGCTTACTCAGATGATGTCTGTTTTCACATGGGCAACAAGTAGTAAGGGTAGATTGAATGTTCTGACCTTTCTTAAAATGGCTGCCAGGAGAAGAGTGCTACAGAGAAGAAAAATGAGAACATTTTCAGAAAGAAACGTCTGCATGGAATAGTAAATATGTCTTTTAGTTATGCATTTTCATAACTTTTTGCATAGTGGCTTTATTTCTTTGTGACTTTCTGAGGAAGGCCAAAAATATGTAAAAGAAAATAAAAGTGCAGTTGGGCTTTAAATGATATACAGAAAATGTTTATGCAGTGACTTTGCTTTTCAGTCCTCCCGCAGTAGAGTAGCATTATGTCAGGTCACGGGTCTTTATGTAGATTACTCTCCTTCCCTCTCCTTCAATATTTTCCTTGTGACCTGGACTGTTGTAGTCAAGTGATATGAGCTAATCATATGAGTATTGAAACTCTCTGTTTACTTAAAAAAGTGAAGTGAAATAATTGCTTTCTAGTCAGTTGCTTTCGTTTAAGGACCAGCAATGTTCCAACAAGTTGCTTATAGATGTGTTTGTAGCATTAGTCAATAGTTATCATAAAGAAGCCAGCAATTTCATTAAAATAATACATCTGTCAGTATTATAATACCATTCATGCAGAATTGTTCCCATGATAGGTTATTTTTTGGAAAGAAAACCTACCAGATGGCCATAACAAAGGCAGATTGAAGGGTACCCCCATCCCCAATTCTATATATGTTAGCAGTGGTAGCTCTATCCATGTTAGTACAAGACAATATTAATATTAAAGAGTATCACTCACCAGAGAAACTGAGATTTTTTCTGAGTAAAAATGGTATATTCTATCTGTGTTTAATGTTAACATTCTTATATCTAGTTCCCTAATACACAAGGGCATAACTAGAAATCACAGGACCCATAACAAACATTTTAATGAGCCCCCAACAGAAAAAACACTATTGTACAAGACCCTATTTGCAATGGCAGGTGACGAAAGAGAGAAAAGGACATAGTGGTGATAATTTGGTAATTAAAAGAGAAGTATGGTCCCCGGTCTCTGGATGTATCCCGATAATAATGTCAGGATCCACTCAGATGCCAGACCAACAGCTGTCTCAGAGCTGCGCTGAGAGTCTGAACCAGCCATTTCCTCCCCCTCCACAGCCTGGTGCTGTAGTGAGTGCTAGAGGGGCAGAGCAGAGAGCGAGTCACTGAAAACCGAGAACTGAGCAATCAGCAGGCATGTGATTACTTAGTTCTCGGGCCTAGAGCCGGCATTGGAAAGCCAGGAACATATTAATAGGATCATAGACCCCTGAGCAAAGTAATACACTGGGGCCCCTACCAGCCTGCCACAATTTGAGCACCTACTCTTAAGAATGAAAGTATAAATGATAGAATTAAACATATATTTTTTAGTACTTTCAATAAAATAATTTTAAACAAGAAGAAAACCTGCCATAATTCAAAGACTAATCAACACAGATATCCAAACATTATAAAAAGTCAGTAGCACAGAGGACAGGGCATCAGAAGGGCAGAATACGGAAGGTGGGGGGCAGAAGGGTACAGTACAGCGGTCATGAGTGCACATTACAGGGGGAGCAGGAGGGTACAGTACACAGGGCAGTTAGTCTTCTCAAGCAGAGCAGTGCAGGAAAGTTGCTGTAACAGATCTTACCTGTTCTAGCACTATGTCACTGGACTAAATATGCAACTGCAATAACATCTCCCCCTCTACCTTCCCCCAGCAGTTTCTGGTGCTCTTCCAGCACTTTGCAGGGGTTGAGGGAGAACCCCCAAGGTGGAGCACTGTATGTATGCTGCTTGTATGGGTGGGATGGGTACTGCTCCAAGCACATGGGGTGAATACGAAAGGAGGCCTGGCAGGGATTGGAGCCGCATACACCCAACCCACACAAGCACACAGGCAGCTGCAGAAGTAAAATGCTCTTCCTCAGGGGTTCTCCCTTAACCCCTAAAAGTGCTGGAAGACTGGGAGAAACTGCAGGGGCCCCCTTTGCACCTGAGGCCGCTGGGTAATGCCCAGGGGTGCCAGTGCATTACGATGGCTCTGGGGCCAGTTGCTGCATCGGATCAATGCTGCAGCTGCAGTAAGTAAGTATGTGTGTTTGTTCATTTGTTTTTTTTCCCTGCTCATGTATCAGGAACCATGAATCAGACTGAGACAGAAGTGCAGTAAAAAAACACACTATTTAATAAAAATGGTAAAATAGAACAAACAGAGTAAACTAAGTCAAAACATAGCCAAGGTTCGGTAGCCAGAGCAGATAGTTGGAGTAAGACAGCAAATAGGGATGCAGAGATCAGTGAGGTCAAAAAAATAGCATGCAGGGTCAAGAGCTAGAAGGGAAGTCAGCCGAGCAGAGTTTTTAATCCAGCAGAAACCAGAAGGAACGTCAAACAGACAAAAGTCTTTCACAGGAAAACACAGCAGAGATTATCCAGAGATGTTGACCAGGCGAAGGCATCTGAGATCTGATCCAGGCAGTTTATATAGCTAGGAGAGCTGGCTAACAAGCAGGATATGGACATCAGGTGAGACAGAGTGGAAGCTGAGACTGGCAATTAACCCTTAGCTGAGCAGCTTACTCTGAGAAGGGAGGGCTGCGCCCAGCCCTGACAGTACCCCCTCCTCAAAGGGTTTGGGGGGAAAACGTCTATGGAAAGCACGGAGGAGTACAGGAGCATGTATAGTATCTCACAAAAGTGAGTACACCCCTCACATTTTTGTAAATATTTTATTCTATCTTTTCATGTGACAACACTGAAGAAATGAAACTTTGCTACAATGTAAAGTAGTGAGTGTACAGCTTGTATAACAGAGTAAATTTGCTGTCCCCTCAAAATAACTCAACACACAGCCATTAATGTCTAAACCGCAGGCAACAAAAATGACTACACCCCTAAGTTAAAATGTCCAAATTGGGCCCAAAGTGTCAATATTTTGTTAAGCCCGCATTATTTTCCAGCACTGCCTTAACCCTCTTGGGCATGGAGTTCCCCAGAGCTTCACAGGTTGCCACTGGAGTCCTCTTCCACTCCTCCAAGATGACTTTGCTGGTGGATGTTAGAGACCTTGCGCTCCGCCCCACAGATGCCCAATAGGGTTTAGATCTGGAGACATGCTTGGCCAGTCCATCACCTTTACCCTCAGCTTCTTTAGCAAGGCGGTGGTCGTCTTGGAGGTGTGTTTGGTGTCGTTATCATGTTGGTAGCCCAGTCTCCAAAGGGAGGGGATCATACTCTGCTTCAGTATGTCACAGTACATGTTGGCATTCATGGTTCCCTCAATGAACTGTACGTCCCCAGTGCCGGCAGGACTCTTGCAGCCCCAGACCATGAAACTCCCACCACCATGCTCGACTTTAGGCAAGACACACTTGTCTTTGTACTCCTCACCTGGTTGCCACCACACACTTGACACTATTTGAACCAAATAAGTTTATCTTGGTCTCATCAGACCACAAGACATGGTTCCAATAACCCATGTCCTTAGTCTGCTTATCTTCAGCAAACTGTGGGCTTTCTTGTGCATCATCTTTAGAAGAGGCTGCCTTCTGGGACGACAGCCATGCAGACCAATTTGATGCAGTGTGCAGTGTATGGTCTGAGCACTGACAGGCTGACCCCCACCCCTTCAACCTTTGCAGCAATGCTGGCAGCACTCATACGTCTATTTCCCAACCTCTGTATATGACGCTGAGCATGTGTACTCAACTTCTTTGATCGACCATGGCGAGGCCTGTTCTGAGTGGAACCTGTCCTGTGAAACCACTGTATGGTCTTGGCCACCGTGCTGCAGCTCAGTTTCAGTGTCTTGGCAATCTTCTTATAGCCTAGGCCACCTTTATGCAGAGAAACAATTATTTTTTTCAGTTCTTTGCATTCAGGTGCCATGTTGAACTTCCTGTGACCAGTATGAGAGAATGAGAGCGATAACATCAAATTTAACACACCTGCTCCCCATTAACACCTGAGACCTTGTAACAATAATGAGTCGCATGACATCGGGGAGGAAAAATGGCTAATTGGGCCCAATTTGGACATTTTCACTTAGGTGTGTACTCACTTTTGTTGCCACCGGTTTAGACATTAATGGCTGTGTGTTGAGTTATTTTGAGGGGACAGAAAATTTACACGGTTATACAAGCTGTACACTCACTACTTCACATTGTAGCAAAGTGTCATTTTTTCAGTATAGTCACATGAAAAGATATAATAAAATATTTATGGACCGTACTTGTACCCTTTCCAATGAACCAGGTATTGTATGCACCCAAGGAACCTACAGGAGTCAATGATAGATTGTATTTCATACTCCTCTTGTTTCTCAACCTGAACAGGATGAGGGCATGGTACCGAGGTGGTGAAGCGGTTGTATACCAAAGGTTTTAACAAGGAGACATGGAATACTCATATTAGAAGGCAGGTCTAAAGTGTAAGCCACTGGGTTGATCTTGCGGAGAATACGGAAAGGCCCAATAAACTGTGGTGCCAGCTGCAGTGAGGGAGCACAGAGTCGGTGGTTGCGAAAAGACAGCCAGACCCTCTCCCAAACTTGGTAAGAAGGCGCAGGTAGGCGTCTGCGGTCAGCATGGCGTCTGTACCTATCATTGGCATGTCGCAAAGACTTCCGGACCTGTACAAAAGTGGAACAAAGAACACAGAGATGCTCTTCCAATGCAGGAATTCTCTGAGGAACAAATGAGTCAGGCAACATGGCTGGTTGGAAATCATAATTTGCCATAAACTGAGACAATTGGGAGGCGGTATTGACGGCAATATGGTGAGCAAACTCCGCCCAAGGTAACAGATCAGATCAGTTGTTATGGTGATCAGAAATATAGCAACGTAAAAACTGTTCCAAGGACTGGTTGGCTCGTTCTGTGGCGCCATTGTACTGCAGGTGATACACAGAAGAGAAGGAAAGCTGAATTGCAAACTGTGCACAAAAAACTCGCCAAAACCTGGACACCAACTGGCTACCCCTGTCTGAGAAGATCACCTTGGGAAGCCCATTTAAGCGAAAGATCTCCTGATCAAAAATGAATGCCAGTTCCTTGGACGTTGGCAACTTCTTGGGTGGAATACAATGTGACATTTTTGAGAATCGGTCAACCACCATAAGGATAACTGTGTTACCCTGAGAGTTAGGTAACTCCACAATAAAATCCATAGACAGGTGGGTCTAAGGCCACTCTCCATTGTCTATGGGTTGTACAAGACCCACTGGAAGATGTTGTGGTGTTTTGTACTGAGCACACACGAAACAGGATTCTACGAAGGCGGCTACATCAGCGCTGAGACTAGGCCACCAGAACTGTTGGGAAATAGCCCAAATGAGTTGATTCTTCCCTGGGTGACCAGCAGCCTTGGGATAATGGTAAGTCTGGAGTACAGCAGTATGGAGACTCTTAGGGTCACAAGGTTTCTCAGGAGGAGCATGGATCTGAGCAGCCAGGATCTTGTCACCCAAAGGTGAAGTGAGACTGGTACGAACCGTAGCCAGGATACGATCAGGAGGTATCACAGGAACAGGAACCGACTCCATCTTGGAAGCGGAGGAAAACTGTCACGACAATGCATCGGCCCTTACATTCTTCGTGCCGGGTAAGAATGAGACTATGTAATTGAAGCTTGACAAAAACCAAGCCCATCGCGCCCTCCTGGGGGAGAGGCATTTAGCCTCAGACAAGAATGTGAGATTCTTGTGGTCAGTCAAAATGAGAACCAGAACAGTGGTACCCTCAAGGAGATGCCTCCATTCTTTAAGGGCTAAAATGATCGCTAAAACTCTCTGTCCCGAATCTCGTAACTGAATTTCATAGGAGACAACTTCTTGGAAAAATAGCCACATGGATGCATAGCACTCTCGGAGGTGGGACGTTGAGACGGAAGGGCACCAACTCCAGTCTAAGATGCATCAACCTCAAGGATGAAGGGTAATGTAGGATCAGGATGTGCCAACACAGGAGCAGAAACAAAGGCAGCCTTGAGAGTTTCAAAGGCCTTAATGGAATCCGGATACCAATTCTGTGGGTTACCGTCCTTTCTGGTCATATCAGTCAGGAGTTTGACCAGAGACGAGAAGCTACGAATAAACTTCCGATAACAATTGGCAAAGCCAAGAAAACGTTGTAGTGGACGTAAACCCATGGGTCAGGGCCACTGTAGAACTGCTGATAGTTCCTCTGGGTCCATCGAAAAATCAGCAGTGGAAAAGACATAACCCAGGAATTTAACCTGTTCGCGATGGAACTCGCACTTCTCCAATTTACAATACAGTTTACTATCTCTCAGCCTCTGAAGCACATGGCAGACATCTGTGTGTTGGCTCTCTAGGGACTTGGAATTTATGAGGATAGCATTGAGAAAAAAAACACCACACATTGCTGCAACAAAGCTCGAAGGACATCATTGATGAACTCCTGAAAAACTGCCGGAGCATTGCAAAGACCAAACGGCATTACGAGGTATACGTAATGGCCTGTCCTGGTATTAAACGCAGTTTTCCACTCATCGCCCTTCTTGATCGTCACGAGATTGTATTCCCCTCTCAGATCAAGCTTTGTGAAAAGCATTGCTTCCTTAAGGCTGTCAAATAACTCTATAATTAACGTAATTGGATAAGCATTCTTAATCGTGAAGCGTTTGAGACCCATATAATCGATACAAGGTCTCAGTTCGCCACTCTTATTTTTCACAAAAAATAAGCCAGCACCAGCAAGAGACAAGGATTTGCGGTGTGTCTGCAACATCCTCCATGGCTTTATCCTCCGATACATACAAAGGGTAAACCCAGCCATGAGGGGGTATGGCCCCAGGTTGAAGGTCAATTGCGCAATCATATGACCGGCGTGGAGGCAAACTACCAGCTTGACCTTTATCTAAGACATCGCTAAATTTGCGGTACTCCTCCAGCAGGGAGGAGAGTGAGCAGGTACACAAGGCCTTAGCCACTTTCTGAAAACATGTCTTACTGCATTGTGGTGACCAGGAAAGAACCTCAGTATGAAGCCACTCATAAGAGGGGTTGTAACCAAGGATAACCAATAACCACCAGAAAATGAAGAGGGGAAATGACTTGGAATTGGATCATCTCATGGGGAAGAGCCCCTATGACCATGGTCAACGGAGCAGTCTCATGAGTCACCTGGGCAGCCTGTAGAGGTCTTCCATTAATAGCCTCAATGGCAAGTGGAGTGGCCCGAAGCTGCAGCGGAATTGAGTGCTTAGACACAAAGGCACTATGAACGAGCTTACAGCCCCAGAATCGATTAGAGCCTGTATCTTGATCGATGACTCAGACCAAGAAAGGGTAACTGGAACCAGGGTCTTATCCTTACGGATGACTGGGAACGTGACAACGCCACCTATAGTCTGTCCCCTACAGGACCTCAAGTGCAAGCGTCCCCCCTGACGGGTAGGAAAAGACTTCAGAAAGTGACCTGCCTGGCCACAATAAAGGCACAATCTCTCCCTCCTCCTAAAGGCTCTCTCATCCGCAGAGAGACGTGTGAAGCCCCACTGCATGGGTTCTACCTCACTGGCAGGCTCAGAACCAGGAGGTATGGGAGGTGAGGGAGGCAGGGGTGGGACTACAAAGCTCGGAGCCAAATGTACAGGAGGCTTCTGCAAGCTCTCCTTAAAGGAAGGTCTCTCTCAGAGTCTGGAGTCAACGAGAATGGCAAACATGATAAACTTCTCCACCTTAGTGGGTAGGTCTAGGGCTGCTATCTCATCTTTGATGTTATCCGAGAGATCATGAGAAAAAGCAGCCACAAGAGCCTCATTCTTCCAAGCAACCTCTGCTGCCAGAGTACGTTATTCAATGGCGTAATTGGCAACAGTACTTGTACCCTGCTTGATGGACATGAGGCTTTTGGCAGCAGTAGTGGAGCGTTCAGGAACATCAAATACCCTTTTAAAGGAGGCCACAAACTCTGGGTAACTCTGGATAATGGGTCTCCCATAGAGGGTTTGCCCTGGCCAAGGCTCTGTCAGAAAGCAAAGAAATCACAAAGCCTACTTTGCTTCTGTCCATGGGAAATGCCTGGGGCAGCATCTCAAAGTATATCGCAACCTGGTTGAGAAATCCTCTGCATTGCACTGGATTGCCCCCAAATCGCTGGGGAAGTGGTGTGGAATGAGACCTACCCCCTATAGAGGTAATATTTGAGGCGGGTGCCTGTACAGAGATATGAGCATCAGCAGGAACGGCCTGCAACACAGGTTGTGTTTTTTTTTTTTCCCTGCTCATGTATCAGGAACCATGAATCAGACTGAGACAGAAGTACAGTAAAAATCACACTATGTAATAAAAATGGTAAAATAGAACAAACACAGCAAACAAAGTCAAAACATAGCCAAGGTTCGGTAGCCAGAGTGGATGGTTGGAGCAAGTCAGCAAACAGGGATCCAGAGATCAGCGAGGTCAAACAAACAGCATGCAGGGTCAGGAGCCAGAAGGGAAGTCAGCCGAGCAGAGTCTTTAATCCAGAAACCAGAAGGAACGTCAAACCGGCAAAAGTCTTTCATAGGAAAACACAGCAGAGATTATCCAGAGATGTTGACCAGGTGAAGGCAGTTTATATAGCTAGGAGAGCTGGCTAGCGAGCAGGATATGGACGTCAGGTGAGACAGAGTGGAAGCTGAGACTGGCAAATTAACCCTCAGCTGAGCAGCTTACTCTGAGAAGGGAGGGCTGAGCCCAGTCCTGGCAACATGTGTGTACAGCACAACATACAGAATGGAAATATAAAATGACCAGCACAGTGTACAGAATAAGGCAGTGTAAAGAAATGGAATGCAGAGAAGGGAATTTACAGCACAGCATACAGAATGAGGCACCATGGAATTAAAAATATACAAGGGGAAAGTATAGCATGGTATATAGAACAGGGAACATAGAGCATTTCATATGGAATGAGGTGGAGGGAATAAGGAATGATCAGCATTGTGTACATAATAGTGCTGTGCAGAATAATGAATGTACAGCATGCTATATGGAATTGTGCTAGAGGGAACCTACAGCATGGCATATGCTATGAGGCATTGTGGAACAATGAATGTACAGCATGGCATATAGAATAGGGCAGTAAGGAATAGGATTCATACAGCATGGCATATGGAATGAAGCTGGGTGGCATAGAGACTATACAGCATGGCTTATATAAAATTCAGATTTAACCACAAAAGGATCAAGAGCCATCAGTAAAACTCAGATGGTTATTGAAAGTCTGTATGTAAATCTAATTGTCAAATAAATGAGCATTAGCTCAGGCTGTACTGCTGATCTATTCATTGACTGTTATATTTTATTCAATTTAATAACTCAAATTACCCATGAAGCATAGCATTTTACAGCTGTCATCTGGATTATAGCTCAGCTCTGTTAGTAAAAAAAACTTTTTCAAGAGCAGTACTGAAATGGTCTTGCTAAATTGTCACCATGTTGTTTTGTAATTCTGATAGGGGTCAACATTAGGTCCATTTCGCACGATTGGACCGATTGAGTCTGCCTGTCTGTTTTCAGGCAGACCGGATCAGGCCACTCAGGCCACTTGTCCTCTATGGGGAGGCGGATATAAGCGGACACGTGTCTGCTGACACACACCTGGCATCCCATCTGACAAGATCCGCTGACAACAGACGTATAGGAGATACATTTGCTATCCATCCAACGGGCCGGATCAGATGAAAATCAGAGGGAAATAGACATGCAGTCCGTTTCCATCTGACTGCCCCATAGAGGAGAACGGGCTCTGTACCAGGCCTGTACTGGCCATCGGGACTACCGTTTCCCGGTGGGCCGATGGCTCAGTGGGCCGATTTCAATGATAGCCAGCCATTAATTTGAGCACCGCTGTTCTGCCCATAGCTAGGCGCACTTCGGCTCTTTCCTCGCGCGCTCGGCTATTTCCGCGCCCGCTCGGCTCTTTCCGCTCGGCTCTTTCCGCCCCTGGTCGGCTGTTTCCGGACACTGCACACATCTTCGGCCACCGCCCGCCCGCACTCGTCCTTTTCCGTTACTGCTCGACTTCCCCCGCCCCTCTCCTCTCTGACCGCTCTTCGGCTTCCTCCCGGAAAACTCGGCTATCTCCGGCGGCCTCAGTGACATCCTGAGAGCAGCTGACAGGCAGAGAGATGACGGTGCTGCAGGAACCCATCCAGGTAACTGGCCGGCCCAGCATAATGAAGAGGTAGAAGAGCCATTGAATGTATAGCAAAAAAAAAAACCTGTGCAAAATATGTAATCAAAGAGTAAAGTGTCCCCGTACAAGATAAAAAACTTTGGGTAGTGTGATCCCACTTGCTTCCACCTTTCGGAAATGGGATCACACTACCCAGAGTTTTTTTCTTGTACTGGGACACTTTACTCTTACTGCTTTGATTACATATTTTGCACCATTTTTTTTCTCTGCACATTTGAAGAGACTAATTTGCACATTTTTTGCACTCTTTTTGCACTTTAAAGGAGAAGTCTAGCCAAAGCTCATTTGGTTGTACTTCTCCTGTGGATCGCAGGAGTGCAATCAGTTTTGCTCTCCTGTGACCAGTTTTCAGCAGAGAGCGGATTAAATTCCACTCTATGCTGATGTCACAGGATTTGGGACAGGCACCGCGCCATCCCGACTTTAAGAGTCTGGATCCGCCAGGTGCCTGGACTGACAGCCGTCTCAGGCTCTCAGCAAGCCGCTGAGGGACTGAGATGGCCACTCCCCACACCTCCACAGCCAAGCGCTCCAGTGAGCGTGGGGGAGCAGAGAGGATAGCTGATGATTGACAGCAGCTCTCCGCTTGGGGATCTGTGAGAACCGAGGCATCGGCGGTGCACGATCGTTTGGTTCTCAGTGTAAAGGCGCCGGGGGACAGATTCTACATCCACCTAGGTAAGAATAAAGGGGAATAGGGCTTCGGGCCTAGTCCTAGGGGGCAGATAACAGGGGGACACCAGGGGGGCTGGGGACCTGACTGGAGGGGGCAGGGAGATACAAGACAGCCATGGGGCCCTGGGAATGAAGAGGCTCCTGTGGGAAGAAGGGGCCCTAAGGAATGAAGGGGGTGTTTGAGATGTAGGGGCCCTATAAGAAGCACCCTATAGAATGAAGGGGGCACCCAATGGGAAGAAGGACCCTATGCAATGAAGGGGGTTGTATGGGATGTAGGGTGCACTGTCACTGCTTACGGGGGCTCTCCCCTTCACCCCGTCTTCTTTCTGGGTTTGTGTGATCCTGCTGTGGGGATAGCCGGGCCGTGATGACGTCACTCTCGCGCAAGTGCACAGGATACTGTTTTTGTATGTGTTTGCAAAATTAAAGTGGGCCGGTCTGGATGAAGTCCAGGGCCAAATATTTGTCCCAGTCCAGCCCTGCTCTGTACTTGTCCGCTTTGCACAGCAGAGTGGACACGGACCTGTCATCTGCCTGCTCTGCAGGGATCAGCAGAGAGATCCCCCGCTGAGCAGGCGGATTCCACTCAGACGGATCTGCCCCATGTGAAAGGGGCCTAATTCCTACCTGTTCTACAAACCTGAAAACAATTACCAGCAAAAATAACTAACTAATGCTCATTAACGGCAACTGAACGTCACTGCAAGTAACAACAATCTGTCTTTCATGCAGTGGAGACTCCTCCATAGAGGGCGCCAGTGCGCCCCCCCCCCCCCACTGATTTCTGACAGCAAGTCCCAAAGCCCATTGGTCGGCCTTTAAAGTGAATCTATGTGCGATACACTGATTTGCCATGGCCTCCAGCCAGTGACTGATTGGTCAGGTCACGGGGGAGTGGGCGGGACTGGCGAATGTGCTTGGACTGGAAGTGTCCAGGACGCACGGATGTTATTCCCGCTGGCCGGCCATGTGAGAGAGAGAGGCCTGACTCCCCTGATGTATGTACTGCTGTGCTGTGTACTAGCTGCAATACCTGTGTACTGGCTGCATACTGTGATACTGGCTGCAATACTTGTGTACTGGATATATACTGTGATACTGGCTGCAATACCAGTGTACTGGCTGCAATACCTGTGTAATGGCTGCATACTGTGATACTGGTTGCAATACCTGTGTACTGGCTGTATACTGTGATACTGGCTGCAATACCAGTGTACTGGCTACAATACCTGTGTACTGGCTGCAATACCTGTGTACTGGCTGCATACTGTGATACTGGCTGCAATACCTGTGTGCTGGCTGCATACTGTGATACTGGCTGCAATACCTGTTTACTGGCTGTATACTGTGATACTGGCTGCAATACCTGTGTCCCGGCTGCAATACCTGTGTACTGGCTGTATACTGTGATACTGGCTGCAATACCTGTGTACTGGCTGCATACTGTGTTACTGGCTGCAATATATCCCACCTGTGATGCTGAGCTGTATACTCTGTCCTGTGATGCTGAGCTGTATACTGTGTCTTGTGATACTGAGCTGTATACTCCTGACACAATATGTGGAATACAGGGGATGGAGTGGATGGATTCTATAAGGGGTGGGGCTTATGAGAAGAAAGAGGGGTCAAAAAGGAAGGGTGGGGCCTAGCACCCCCTATTCCAAAACTTCACAAGCCGCCACTGCTTTCATGGCAGTGATGAGTTGTGAATACAAGAAAGTGTTTTGCATAGAAATGTTTAACAACTTTAAAGGAGCTCCATCCAAAAGGGGATGTTCTGCTTGTCTGCGCCCCCCCCCCCCCCTCCGCTACCACATTTGGAACCTTTTGGGGAGGAGTGGTTACCTTGTTTTGACAGGTTCCAGCTCAGTTCGCCCCCCTCCTCCTTCCCCCGCAGCTGGCCCATTCACAAAGCGCAGCACGCTTCATCCATGCGCAGTAGGAGGCCAGCTGTGAAGCCGCAAGGCATCACTGCTGGTTTCCCTTAATCAAGACAGTGGTGCCAGCAACCGATAGCCGATCAAAAAATCAGCTTGGGTGAGGACTGAATTCTGGCAGGTAAGTGCCATAATGTTAAAAACAGTATTTGTAGATTCTGACTTTTAATTTTTTTCTGAAGGAGCCTGGAGCTCCTCTTTAGGCTGGGTTCACACCTATGCGAATTGGATGTGGCTTACACCACATCCAATTCTCAGACCATTTGAAACCATGTTGTTTTCAATGGGTCTGGTTCCCATGCGAACAAGGTAGAAGTGCCAAAACATTAGTCTGTTCTTTTACCCATGGTTGGCATGAAATAAACTAATTGCATCCAGTTGCCAGAGTGCCGGTTCATCCTTTTGTGATACACAGTTACTGAATGTGGAGGATCGGAAGGCTTCCCGAGAGCAGAGCACCTGGACTGCTGATTTAGGAAGGTAACTCCTCCAAATCTATGAGTAGCTGTTAAGTCAGAGCGGTACTTTCTGTGTGGATTAATTTTTTCTGTGCAGTGCGGTGCGAATTCCAGGCACATTCTGTTCAATGGGAACTGCATCTGATTCACAGATGTGTTCTGCTGTTCTGCAGGGATTCTCTACCCCTCCTCACTACACCCCCCCCCCCCCCAGGTCAGCTGATCCCCTGCTATCACTGAGAGGGACCGCTGAACAGCAGCTGTTTCTCTTCGCAGGGGGAATGGAGCTGGAATTTGCACCAGACTGGTGTGAATCCAGCCTGAAGGAGTAAAGAGCGTTCATTGTACACTTTCCAGATTTCCTTATTCTTGCTTATTGCTTACCTTTCTACTAAACTGGTTTTACACAGATTCCAGGATGAAACCGTAAACCTTTCTATACAATTAGATCTAGGCCATTTTATGGAATGTAGAGACCATCATGTGCAAATGATGCTGTAAGAATAATTACACCATAAACGTTTTCAAGATATGTTTAATAACCAGTGAAGGAACAACCATCTCACCGAATGCAGAATATGTTTGTACAGTTATATAACTACAAGGCAAAAGTTCACTGTTACATGAGAAAATGCTGACTATTATCTCAAAGTCACTGACTCAGCTACTATTCTAGTTTACAATCTTTATTTGCATTCCTGTGTGAAACTGCTTTGTCATACTGCTTCCTTATCGTTTTGTCATGGTTTACTTAAAGTACAAATAAAGGAGAAACTTTTGTTTAATTGTGGATGGAGTGAAGAGGGATTGAGTCAGGGCCAGATTAAGAGCATCATGGGCCTGGTGCTGAGGACTTTAAGGGTTGTGCATGGGCATGTGTCCTTAGGTGGAAGGGCGCAGCGGTGCCGGCCTAACATAACGTTACAGAAGCTGAATACTAGGCTTGCGCTAGGACTTCCCGCGCAGTGCCTGTTATTAATCCTGCCACCTAGGGATGTGTGGGGAATTTAGGGCTGATCAGGCTAGAGGAGATCTCTCCCCGTCGGCCCATTGCTTTTCGTGCGCAGCCTGTTCTTTTTGGGTGACTGAGCCCAGGGCTTTTTTTCTCAGAGAATAGGTGCAGGAACCCCCCCCCCCCCCCCTTCCTGTGGAGGAGCAAGCTGTGTCATATGGTGGGTGTGGCCAAATTATGCATTTAAATAAAACCAGGAGAGCGTAATACACAGAGTGCTGGGCTCAGGAGAGCATAATACAGAGAGTGCAGGGTTCAAGTGTGTGTAGTACACAGATTGCTGGGTTCAGGAGAGCATAAGACACAGAGTACAGGGTTCAGGAGTGCGTAATACACAGGAAGGTGATACGCACAGAAAGCAGCATCCAGGAAGGTATTAGGCACAGAGTGCAGTCAGGAGTGCACTACATTCAGAGTGTAGGGTTCAGGGCTCCACTACATCCACAGTGCAGGGTTCAGGGGTTTGCTATGCAGAGAGGGCACTTCTGCCCCCACATTCAAAGCCCACCTCTACACCCTTCTCTCACAGATTTTCTCTGCAACCAACCCTTCTTCCACAACAGCTAAGCTCTGCATGCAGCTACTTCAGCTTTGACCCCTGCTCCCCCCCACTGTCCTCACATTTGCACAAACAACCCCCCTCCCCATCTGCTCGCCTCTCAGAAGCCTCTGGTCTCAGGGTCCCACACAGTCCAATGAGTGAGTGTCGTGTGGGGAGGTTCTGAGGGTGCTGCCAGGAAAAGCACGCTGTCACTTGTAGCACAGAAGCCGGGCTTCTGTGTTTACAAGTGACAGTAAATAGTGGTGACAGTGAAACTGGCCGGCCTGGGCCTATATTAAGGTAGGGGCCTGGAGCAGCAGCTCCAATAGCCCCTACATTAATCTGGCCCTGGATTGAGTGCTTGTCAGTGCTTGTCAGATTTTATTGCTGTCTGTGCTCCTGTTATGGTGATTCGCCCTCTCTATTTGTCCTGTTTACCATTTTCGTTGAAAGTTGAAGTTAACCACTTCAGCCCCGGAAGGATTTCCAGCTTTAGGACCGGAGCCCTTTTTGCGATTCGGCGCTGCGTCGCTTTAACTGACAATTGCGCGGTCGTGCGACATTGTACGACCTTTAGGAAGGCCCCGACTTCACCAATTGAAGTTGAAAGTTGCTTTTACCATTTGTCCTGTTTATCTCTCCCGCTTAGTGGTATTGTCCTCGTGTCTGTCGTTATTTTAGACTGTTCGTGACTGTTCGTGAGTTAGGTCCCGGTCTAATTACATCCCCGATAACCTCGACGACGAGGTCCGGGGATGGAATTATATCCGGGTCCGGCCGGTCAAAGTGACAGTGGTGATAAATGACAGTGAACATTTGTGTCTTCGGGCCGAAGACACGATGTTCACTGTCGCACGAAAAGGACCGTCGTGGGAGTCTTGGAGGGGTGTGCTGTGAGTGAGT
>BLSH010192136.1:690467-702025 GCA_018402905.1 Glandirana rugosa | reverse complement strand
ATGCAGCACTGACGGACACTGCTAAGCGGCACTGATGGGCACTAATAGACAGCACTGATTGGCACTCATAGGCGGCACTGGGCACTGATAGGTGGCACTGATGGGCACTGATAGGTGGGCACTGGTAGGTGGCAATGGTGGGCACTGATGTGTGGCACTGGTATGCATTGATAGGGGCACTGGTGGGCACTGATAGGGGCACTGGTGGGCACTGGTGGGCATATACATTAATAGGGGCTCATTCCCTGGTGGTCTAGGGTGGCATCTGAAGGTGGCACTGAGTGAAGGTGGACCTGAGCAGTATGTCACTTACCTGGTGGTCTAGGGGGGTCTCCCTGGTGGTCCAGATCGGCTCCCTGGTGGTCCCTGGTCGGCTCCCTGGTGGTCCTGGGTGTGCACATCCCTGGGCAGGCTCCCTGGTGGTCTAGGGTGGCGATCCGAGGGAGGGCTGTGCTGATAAATCATCAGCACAAACCCTCCCTGTCAGGGATGCAGCCGATTGGCTCTCCCCTCATCAGGCTTTCCTGTATTACACTGTGACCAGCCGTGATTGGTCACGGCTGGTCACATGGTAAAGTGCTTCGGATCGAAGCACTTTATCGAGATCGGCATTGCGGGGGGTCAGACTGACCCCCCACACCACCGATCGCCGCGATGCACGCCCCCCCGGGCGCGCGGCGGCTTGTTATCCTAAGGATGTCATATGACGTCCAGTCAGGATAACTCAGCCACTTCCCGGCCATCATTCTGCATACGGTGGTCGGGAAGTGGTTAATGCTTATTTAAAAAAATAAACTTTTTTGGTTTTTTTTACAGTTTACATACAGTGGGGAAAATAATTATTTGATTCTCTGCAGATTTTGTAAGTTTGCCCACTTACAAAGAAATGAAGGGTCTATAATTGTTAACATAGGTGTATTTTAAATGATAGAGACAGAATATCAACCAAAAATCCAGAAAAAAACACATGATGCAAATGTTGAGTTGATGTTCAGTGAGTAAAATAAATATTTGATCTGCTACCAACCAATACTAATTCTGGCTCCCACAGACTGGCTACAGTATGTGTTCGTGTGGTATACAGATTAGTTCTGACAATTTAATAAGGTGCTCCTAATGACAACTCATTATGTGTATAAAGGACACCTGTCCACAGAATATCTTTCTTCCATTCAAACCTCACCATCATGGGCAAGGCCAAAGAGCTGTCATAGGACGTCAGGGACAAGATTGTAGACCTGCAGAAGGCTGGAATGGTCTACAAGACCATAAGCAAGAAGCTTGGTGAGAAGGAGACAACTATTGAAGTTCAAAATGTCAGATACATTTATTAAAAGCAGCCAAATAACAACTCACATGAGGAACGTGATTAAAAACACAGCAGTCATCCAATAAGGGAAAGAAGGTGCCAAACCAGCCAGCTTAGCAGACTGACTCCGATGTCTGGGTAGCCGCGCTACTTCGTCAGGTGATAGGAGGAATCGATGAGCCCTGGAGGCTAGCGTGCATGGCCAATAAAAGAAGGGCTACAGGGGGAGGGACCAACACTAAAATGACATACAATATACGCTGGTAAATCTTAAGAAAGAAACTACGAGGGGAGGAACAATTAAACAGGGGACTAGTAATGGGCTAATCATGGCAGCTACAGAAAATCAAATGAGGGAGTCTGGTAGTGAAAAATATGAATGGGAGCGAATGCCCACACATACTAAAGCCATAAAACAGAGTAAAACAATTGAGGAACAGCAAAATAAGAACCGAGCAGAAATTACATATAAGAAGATATGGAGTGGATGCTTTATGAGATATAACGATATGGGTAATGTACTTAATGGGGGGGGGGGACTAAAAATAAAAAATAATAATAAAAAAAAAACAATAAAAACTAATAATTAATCATAAAAAAATAAAGAGAGGGGAGAGGGGGAGAGGGGAAAAAAAAGGAGAGAGGAGGGAGGAGGGGGAAGAAAAAAATAAATAAATCATAGAGTCAATATATATTAATACCATTAAAGAGCATGGAAGAATATGTTCGTCATAATGATCTAAATTAAATATATAAATATATTATAGATATGTAAACATGAATCTAAAATCTAAAAGAATATGCATTATACCAGTGGGTGGAAGTGGGCAACAACCTCAATGCAATAGAGAAAAGAAAGGGGGGGAACCATATGGGCCCCAGGTCCATGGGGGGACATAATTGGGTGTCACAAGATCATAGTTCAACATAGAGAAAAGAACCACATGTGGCCACAGTCCCAGAGATACTCACAACACACAATGGGTAGGGATTACACCCATCACCTCAGTAGGGGCCATGAGAGATATCTAGTTATGTTAAAAAGCATGTACAAACAGCAAATGATATATATTACAGGATAGTGGACACCTCAATACACTCGTTGAGGCCTCCAGGTGAGAGTACATCGAGGGTATATATCCAGAAGGTCTTCCTGGCACACAGCTTTTTGAACCGTTTAGCTGCAGGGAGTGTTCTGGGTATTTGTTCAATGACCCAAACAGTGAGACCTATTGTAGATTTGTTGTGTACCTCCAAAAAATGTCTTGGTACACTGTGGTGATCCTTACCTCCCTCAATGGATCTCCTGTGCTGGCCGAACTGGCACCTTAAGGGGCATATGGTTCGGCCCACATAGACGCATCCACAGGGGCAGGAAAGGCCATACACCGCAAAGTCAGATGAACAATTGAAAAAATCAGAACGACTTCTGTCTGTGTTGGACAAAGTGGCAGGCCTTGCAAAGTGCCTTCCGGCATTGGTAGATACCCACCAACGGAACTAAAATACGTCTAGGAGCCTTTGGTATGGTGGTTTTAAGCTTGCTGGGGGCTATTTTACCTTTTAGATGGGGGGCTCTATGATATGTAACCTTAGGACGAGGAGGGAGATTGTGTTTTAAGTGGGGATCTTGTAGGAGAATGCCCCAATGATGGGTTAATATGGCTTCCATCTTACGGTACTAGTTGTGGAACATGGCGGTGAACCTAATGGAATGATTTTCTGAGTCGGATAACATCTTTTTTGGAGGTTTACCTTTTAAGTACAGTTCAAAAGCTTCATTTACCAAGGCTTCGGGGTATCTTTTTTCTATGAATGTTTTCTTTAGCACACTACTCTCCTTGATGTAACCCTCATCAAGGGTACAGTTCTGACGAAGTCTGCAGAACTGGCCCTTGGGTATATTTCGGATCGGGGGGGGTAGTGACAATTGCCATAATGGAGAAATTAGTTACCGGCTATAGGCTTCGTATAGGTTTTTGCTATAATAGTGTCTTCCAGATGGCCCAACTCTAGATCCAAGAAGGCTAGGGTATCAGGATTGGTAACATAAGTTAAGGAGAGGCCACGTGGATTACTGTTACAGTAATTGACAAACTGGGTCATAAGTTCGGGAGAGCCATCCCAGATGACCGCAATGTCATCAATATATCTCCCAAAAAATATGATATTGGCCAAAAAAGGATTATTGAACAGGATGCATTGATTCTCACACAGACCCATGGCCAGGTTAGTGTAAGAGGGAGCAAAATTTGGCAGCTTCAATAATGAAAGCTGCCTGCCTGGGATTCATCATAGGATCTAGGGAAAGAAAATGATCTAGAGCCAGCAGCCCAAAGTCGTGTGGAATGGATGTGTATCATGAGTTTACATCCAATGAAAGCCACACGCATGTGGACTCCCATCGGGGGGAGGAGAGAAGTTCAAGGAGATGTGTCCCATCTCTAATATATGTAGGCAGTAATTGAACAATGGGTTGTAAAAAACAATCAATATATTGTCTGAAGCCTGTGGTTACACTGTCCATGGCAGCCACGATGGGCCTACCAAGTGGAGACTCTATGCTCTTATGTACCTTGGGAAGGTGATAGAAGTACGGTATAGAATAATAATCTCTCAGAAGAAAGGAGGCTTCAGCCTTGTTAATGACGTTGTCCTCCAGTCCAGTTTGGACCACGAGGCTGGCCTCTGAAGCAAAGGAGGAGGTGGGATCCTCATCAAGCTTCTTATAGGTGCCAATATCCGAGAGGAGTCTCCGGGCTTCAGCCATGTAGTCAGTTCTGTTCTGGAGGACTATGCTGCCACCTTTATCCGCTGGCTTGATAATGACATCATGTGTCTTCATTAATGAATCTAGAGCAGTAATCTCAGAGGGGGACTGTTCTAGATTCATTAATGAAGACACATGATGTCATTATCAAGCCAGCGGATAAAGATGGCAGCATAGTCCTCCAGAACAGAACTGACTACGTGGCCAGCCTCATGGTCCAAACTGGACTGGAGGATAATGTCATTAACAAGGCTGAAGCCTCCTTTCTACTGAGAGATTATTATTCTATACCATACTTCTATCACCTTCCCAAGGTACATAAGAGCATAGAATCTCCACCTGGTAGGCCCATCGTGGCGGCCATTGTGGTAGCCATGGACAGTGTAATCACAGGCTTCAGCCAATATATTGATCGTTTTTTACAACCCATTGTTCAATTACTGCTTACATATATTAGAGATGGGACACATCTCCTTGAACTTCTCTCCTCCTACCGATGGGAGTCCACATACATGTGACTCTCATTGGATGTACACATACACATCCATTCCACACGACTTTGGGCTGATGTGTGATGCTCCTGGTGGCAGAGTCTGTCTTATGCAGGGAAAAACCGCTCTTGCGCACCTGATTCTCGGGCCCCTGGTAGTGTAGACAGGAGACCAAGAGTGCAGGATGGTACGAGGGCTGGAAAGTTTCTGATGATGATGTGAGAAGTTCTGGGTGGGTTTGTGCAGACAGGAAGGGATGTGGTTCAGGCTGGGTCAGCAACTGGCGGGCGGTGCGGTACAAGGGATCAGGCAAATGGGTAGTCAAAGTCCAAGCAAAGGTCATAATCAGGCGGGCAGCAGAGGTACCAGGGATCAGACAGAAGAGTGGTCATGGGTAGCCGGGGTCGGTGCAGGCAGATAACAAGCAGGTCAGACAAGCCGGGTCTTCAGGTAACTGGATCAGAACAAACGGAAACAGAGCTGAGGCTCACAGGTACACTACACACTGTAGAACGGACAGCACTGGCTGCTGGGTGCTGTCCACTTAAATAGACCTGTTTAGCGCGAACGGCGCGCAGGGGCACGCGTGAACGCCCACAGGCACGGGCGAACGTGCACAGAGGGACAAAGCAGTCAGAAACAGCCATTTTCCTAACATTGCCCCCCCCAAGGGGCAGCCTCCGGATGCCTTGCCGGGTGCTAACTTCCTGGCAGTTTCTTCTGAAAACTTGAATTCGTTCCGCTGCATGAATGTTTTCTTATGGGTCCCAGGAATTCTCTTTGGGTCCATACCCTTTCCATTTTATCAAGTACTGAGTGGACCCAGCCCTCCTTCGACTATCCAGGATGGCTTCCACCTCAAACTCCTCCTCTCCGTTTACCAGGACTGGTTCAGGCGGACCTGCCTTTCGTCCTGGGAAGGGGTCTGGGACAGCGGGTTTCAACAACGAAGTATGAAAGACTGGGTGGATCCGTAAAGAAGGGGGAAGATCCAGTTCAAATGCCTATTGATCTTCCTCTTGATTGGGAATGGCCCAATGAATCTGGGTCCCAGCTTTCTTGAAGGGTAAGCTAACTTGAGGTTTCTGGTTGACAACCAGACGCGGTTACCCGGCTGGAGTTCTATCTCCCCGCCTTCTCTTGTTAAAGGCCTCCTTGTTCCGTTCCTGGGTCTTAGACAGAGTGTCCTGCAGGAGCTTGTTGTTGGACTGTAAAAAACTTGTGACATCCTGTGCCTGGGCTTTCGGAATTCAGCTCAGGAAGGAATGTGGGTTGGAATCCATAGTTGGCCCAGAATGGGGACTGCTTGGTGACTTAATGGAAGGTATTATTGTAGGCAAACTCGGCCAGTGGTAACAGTGCAACCCAGTTGCTCTGAGAGAACGAAGAAAAGCAACGCAGGTAGTATTCCAGAGTCTGATTTGTTCTCTCTGTCTGGCCATTGATCTGAGGGTGGTAAGCGGATGAGAAGGAGAGCTTGATCTCCAGTGCTGCACACAGGGCCTTCCAGAATCTGGAGGTAAACTGGACCCCCCAATCGGATACAATATTATTGGGAACTCCGTGAAGTCTGACTATTTCCTTGATAAAGGTTTTAGCCGTCTCGGCAGCTGTGGGAGTATCCTTCATGGGTAGGAAGCGTGCCATCTTTGTTATGCGGTCAACGACCACAAAGATGGTGGTGATGCTTCAGATGGGGGCAACAACACAATGAAATCGATGGCCAGTTGCGACCATGGGCGCTCAGGCACCGGGAGCGGGTTCAGAAGGTCCCAGGCTTTGGCTTTATCCGTCTTATTCCGGGCACAGGTGGGACAAGCACTGGCATATCTCTTGCAATCCTCTAAAGCACTTGGCCACTAGAAGGACCGGGAGAGCAGTTCAGCCGCTTTGCGAGCCCCGAAATGTCTGGCCAATTTATGGTCATGACAGAGACCTAGGGCCCTGAGGCGTATGCTTGTTGGGACAAACACCTTGTGACTAAACCACCATAGGCCGTCTTTAGCTGTTAGTCTGGAGTCAAAGGGATTGGAGGAGCCCGCCAGGTCCCGTCGTAGTTGGGATAGCACATCTTCTTGGGTAAGCAGGAAGTTCCTTGCCAGAAGTATGGTGTCAGGTGGAGCGGTGTCTCCTGACTGGGAGAACATCTGGGAAAGAGCGTCGGACTTTACGTTTTTTTGACCCTGGCCGGTAAGTCAGGTGGAACTGGAACCTGGAGAAAAAGAGTGCCCAGCGGGCCTGTTGGGGTCTCAGTCTCTTGGCCGTTCTTAGGTACTCCAGGTTCTTGTGGTCCGTGTAAATGAGGATGGGGTGTGTGGCCCCCTCAAGTAGGTACCCCCATTCTTCTAGGGCCGACTTGATGGCCAGTAGCTCCCTATCCCCCACATTGTAGTTCTTCTCAGGTGCGGATAGTTTGTGGGAAAAGAAGGCTACTGGGTGGAGCAAGGCCTTGGTACTTTGACGCTGGGAGAGAATAGCCACTACTGCGGTTTCTGAAACGTCCACCTCTGGGACGTAAGGCAGAGCCGGGTCCGGATGTTTCAGGATGGGTGCAGACGTAAACAGAAACTTGAGTTTCTGGAAGGCAGCTTGGGCTTCGGTGGACCAATGGAACTGGGAGTTCTGGTTGGTCAGTTGGGTGATTGGAGTAACTATGGCTGAGAAGCCCTTAATGAATTTCCTATAGAAATTTGCGAAGCCCACAAACCATTGTACCCCTTTTCTGTCTGTTGGTGCCGGCCAGTCCAGGATAGTGGATACCTTTTGAGGATTCATATAGATACCCGTGACGGAGATGATCAGCCCGAGGAAGTGGATGCTGGGCTGCTCAAAAGCACATTTCTCTGCCTTGGCATACAAGCCGCGTTGCCGGACCTGACCCAGGACTTTGGTGACATGCTTGCAGTGCTCCTCAAGGGAAGAAGAGACAATTAAAATGTCATCTAGATAAATTATAACAAAGAGATCCAAAAAGTCCCGAAAACACATAGTTTACAAAATGTTGGAAAGTCACGGGAGCATTGCATAGTCCGAAGGGCATGATTAGATACTCGCCCAAAGTGGGTGCGGAATGCCGTCTTCCATTCATCTCCTTCCCTGATGTGGATGAGATTATACGCTCCCTGAAGGTCAAGTTTGGTAAAGATGGTTGCCGCACGCAACCTCTGAAACAACTCAGAGACCAAAGGCAGAGGATATCGGTTCTTAATGGTAATCCGGTTGAGTTCCTGGTAGTCTAGGCACGGCCTTAATGAATGGTCTTTTTTCTCGACAAAGAAAATGCCAGCCCCCGCGGGAGACGTAGAGGGTCGGATGAACCCTTTTTCCAAATTATCGTCTAGGTAGGCCTTGAGGGTCACTAATTCAGGTTCCGAGAGAGGGTAGATCCTTCCGAAAGGCACTTCAGCCCCCGGCAAAAGTTCAATTGGGCAGTCGTAGGGTCTGTGAGGAGGTAGTTTGTCAGCCCCTTTCTTGCTAAAGACATCTAGGAATTGATGATAAGCAGGTGGAAGCAATAAACGGGTGTCTGATTCAACATCGGAATCCAAGCAAAGTAATGGGGGTACTGCTTCTCTGTCAGGTTTTAAGCAATGCTGCCGGCAATAACTGAACTGAATGGACCCTGTGGACCAATCAATGCTGGGTCTGTGAGCCCGAAGCCAGGGCAGACCCAAGATGATGGGGAAGAGGGGAGAAGCAATGGCGTCTAGCTGTAAGAGTTCCTGATGTCCCTCCGATGTCATGTAAGGAAGAGGAGCAGTCTCATGGGTCACAGTTCCAGATTTAATGTGAGACCCATCTGTTAGTCGGATGACCATCTTGTGGGACTTCGGTTATAACGGGATGTGGTGCAGTGCTGCGAAGTCCTGGTCTATGAAGCAACTGCACGCTCCGGAGTCAATGATGGCTGGGACTCTGATATTCCCTCCGGGAAGCTGCAGGGTAAGAAGAAGAGTAAAGTGAGACGTTTGACTCTGAGGGCTGGGTGTGCCACTCTGGAAAGCCGGTGAACACTTACCGCGCTTAGCGGGGCACGCTCTGACCACGTGACCTGGTTCGCCACAGTATAGACAAATTCTGGGCGAAGCGTCGTTGCCTTTCCTCGGAGGTAAGTGACGGGCGTAGGAGCCCGATCTGCATGGGCTCAGAGGAGTCCTGGGGAGAGGAGGAGGAGGTCACTGGCCCGAGAGGAGCCGGACTCGGTTAACTGGGGAACCGTGGGAGCATCCAGGTGGGGCGCAGCTGCCCCAATGATCTTTCGGCACTGCGTTCTCTGAGACGCCGATCAATTGAGATGGCCAGGTTAATAAGTGCATCCAAGGTATGGAGCACCCCTACTCATGCCAGCTCATCTTTTAGGGGCTCGGATAATCCCATCCGAAATTGGAAGCACAGGGTGGCACTGTTCCATGCTGTGTCTGCGCTCCAGCGCCAAAATTCCGTGACATAATCTTCCACGGAGGGGCGACCCTGCTGGAGTGTATGCAGGGCGGCCTCAGCTGTAGCTGCCTGGTGGGGGTCCTCAAAAAGTTGTGCCATGGCTTGGAAGAATAAGGCCAATGTGGAGATCTCCGGAGCTCTCTGCTCCCATAGCCGATGGGCCCATGACTGGGGTTCGTCCTGCAGCAAGGAGATAATGAGCCCCACCTTAGCGGCCTCGAGGGAGAAGGTGCTTGGCTGGAGACCAAAGTAGAACTCACATGCATTGCGAAAGGCCCGGAACTTGTGTCGATCCCCTGAAAACTTGTCAGGCAGCGGGACCTTGGGTTCCGAAGGCAGGGCGAAGATGGTGTGAGCTGCGAATGGACCAGCTCCAGAGGCTGAAGGAGCTGAGAGCACTTGTACCCATTCTTCCAACCAGGTATAGCCCTCTTGCAGATTCTTTACTGCTTGTGTGAGACCAGCAAGGTGAGCGCACAGATCATCCATAGGTGAGCGGGTTCCCTGCACAGACTTGGTCATGGCTGTCCGTTTCTGTCACGCTCCTGGTGGCGGAGTCTGTCTTATGCAGGGAACAACCGCTCTTGCGCACCTGATTCTCAGGCCCCTGGTAGTGTAGACAGGAGACCAAGAGTGCAGGATGGCGCGAGGGCTGGAAAGTCTCTGATGATGATGTGAGAACTTCCGGGTGGGCTCGTGCAGACAGGATGGGATGTGATTCAGGCTGGGTCGGCAACTGGCGGGCGGTGCGGTACAAGGGATCAGGCAAACGGGTAGTCAAAATCCAAGCAAGGGTCGTAATCAGGCCGGCAGCAGAGGTACCAGGGATCAGACAGAAGAGTCGTCGTGGGTCTTCAGGTAACTGGATCAGAACAAACGGGAACAGAGCTGAGGCTCACAGGTACACTACACACTGTAGCATGGACAGCACTGGCTGCTGGGTGCTGTCCACTTAAATAGGCTTGTTTGGTGGCAACAGCATGCACGGGCGCACGCGGGAACGCGCACGGGCGCGCGAACACGCACAGAGCACCAGAACAGTCAGAAGCGACCATTTTCCTAACATGCTGGCTCTAGATCATTTTCTTTCCCTAGATCCTATGATGAGTCCCAGGCAGGCAGCTTTCAATATTGAAGCTGCCAAATTTTGTTTAACTCATAACTGCTTTAATTTTGATGGAGTTTTCTACCTACAGACCCAGGGTACGGCCATGGGAGCAAATTTTGCTCCCTTTTAAGCTAACCTGGCCATGAGTCTGTGGGAGAATCAATACATCCTGTCCAATAATCCTTTTTCAGCCAATATCATATTTTTTGGGAGATATATTTATGACATCGTGGTCCTCTGGGATGGCTCTCCCGAACTTATGACACAGTTTGTCAATTACTGTAACAGTAATCCACATGGCCTCTCCTTTACTTATGTTACCAATCCCGATACCTCAGCCTTCTTGGATCTAGAGTTGAGCCATCTGGAAGACACTATTATAGCAAAAAACTATACCAAGCCTACGGCCAGTAACTCATTTCTCCATTATGGCAGTTGTCACTACCCCCCTGATCCGAAATATACCCAAGGGCCAGTTCTGCAGACTTCGTCAGAACTGTACCCTTGATGAGGATTACATCAAGGGGAGTAGTGTGCTAAAGAAAAAATTCATAGAAAAAAGATACCCCGAAGCCTTGATAAATGAAGCTTTTGCACTGTACTTAAAAGGTAAACCTCTTAAAAAGATGTCATCCGACTCTGAAAATCATTCCATTAGGTTCACCACCATGTTCCACAACCAGTACCGTAAGATGGAAGCCATATTAACCCATCATTGGGGCATTCTCCTACAAGATCCCCACTAAAAACACACTCTCCCTCCTCATCCTAAGGTTACATATCGTAAAGCCCACAATCTAAAAGGTAAAATAGCCCCCAGCAAGCTTAAAACCACCATACCAAAGGCTCCTAGAGGTATTTTAGTTCTGTTGGTGGGTATGTACCAATGCTGGAAGGCACTTTGCAAGGTCTGCCACTTCGTCCAACACAGACAGAAGTCTTTCTGTGTAAAAGGAAAATCTTACCCTCTACTAGATTTTTTCAATTGTTCATCTGTAGAGTTGAGCGAACACCTGGAAGTTCGGGTTCTGCTGGTCCGTCCGAACTTCGTGACAAAGTCCGGGTCCGGGTCCGGACGGAACCCGAACGCTCGCACGGACAACGAAAAAATCTTGTCAATATACCGAAGATGGCAATTAATTATGAAAAGTCTGTGTCAAACTTCTACTAGGTGTAAGTGGAGGTAAAAACGAAAAAAATACAAAAATAAAAAAATTTTTATAAATGTCAATAAAGGGACAGGGGTAAAAAAACATCCCGTGAACGGGATGGGAATGGGGGTAAAATGAAGGAAAACGTCGGGAGACTCCGAAAGGTCCTGAAAGGATGTCGGTAAAAACACGGATTTTCAAGCCCAGGGGTAACTAAAGTTACCCCAAGCAACAGGCACGCTCGCAAGCCCAAGGCAGGCCTGGGCCTGGGCCTGAAACAGTGCTTCAA
>BLSH010192136.1:655769-669152 GCA_018402905.1 Glandirana rugosa | reverse complement strand
CTTGACTTGGGTAGTGTGGTAACACTGGTAAAAAGCAATTGTGTAAACCCTGCAAGGTTACACCCTAGCACTGTCGGAGTCATTTGCATCCATGGGGACACTCGTGACTACCAGACGACGGTGGTTAAGATTGACACCCCTTGCGGTAGCGTGACTCATTCAGTGGGGGGGTGGTACCTTCACTACTTCATGACGCCTTAGTGGGCTGGGATTTTCCCCATTTTTGGAGGTTATGGGAAGGCACAGGGAGTCTGGAGGATAGAGCTCACCCTGCTGCGGAAGCATGGGACTTCTCGCCAGACCTGTTTTGCCAAATGGAAGGGGAGACTGGTGGCAGGACCGACGAGGGAGGAGACCCTCTTCCTTTTCCTGTACTGGCTGGGGAGCAGGAGGAGCTGGAAGATAGCTCACAGCGGGGTGCTAATGGCCCAGACAATGTCTCTGACCCTGACGGGGAGGGTGAACTGAATGTAGTACCTGACTTAGAGGTCCGGAGAGAGGACTTCTGTACAGAACAACTATGGGATGTCACTCTCCTTAGAGCCAGAGAAAATGCGAGGGTGATGGATGGGGAACCTGTGGACCCTAATTGGGGGGTGTCTTTTCCCTACATGGCGCTTAAAAATAATATGTTGTATCAGGTGGTGAAACACGGGGAGAATGAAGTGGAACAGCTAGTGGTTCCCAAACCCTTCCGCAGGATGGTGCTAGATCTGGCCCATGGGCATGTAATGGGGGGACATCTAGGTATGGAGAAAACCAGGCAGAGGATAATGCAGAGATTCTTCTGGCCTGGGTTGTATGCAGACATCAAAGAATACTGTGAATCATGCCCTGAGTGTCAAATGACGGCCCCGGCACCCCATTTTCATAGTCCCCTTGTCCCTCTTGCCATAATTGAAGTGCCATTCGGGCAAATTGGCATGGATCTCGTAGGACCAGTAGTAAAATCTGCCCAGGGACACCAGCACATCCTGGTGATCCTGGACTATGCGACCCACTATCCTGAGGCCATACCCTTGTGGAATACCTCCGCTAAGACTATCGCCAAGGAGCTGGTCCAGGTGTTTAGTCGGGTGGGGATCCCTAAAGAAATCTTGACCGATCAGGGTACCCCGTTCATGTCCAGAGTGACCAGAGAATTATGCAAGTTGTACAAAACCACCATCTCCGTACTTCTGTACCCCCAAACGGACGGCCTGGTGGAAAGGCTTAACAAGACCCTCAAGAGTATGCTAAAAAATGTAGTGGATAAAGATTGGCGAAATTGGGATTTTTTGCTGCCGTACCTCATGTTTGCCATACGAGAGGTTCCATCTGGCTCTGGAATGTTGGCGAATGTTCTGGAAGCTGGAGGGTGGAGGCTAAGAGGTTTGTTCAGCATATTTAGGGGAGCTTAGCCAATCCCCAGGAGGTGGGCCTGGCAAGGGACTAAGTGAGCCCTTAAAGTGATAGTAAACCCTCCTATCATTTCCAGCCAAAGAAGCTGCCATCTTGGCCTCTATTTAACCTACAACTGCCATGATGCTGCACATGTGATCAGCTATGACACCAGCCATTGGATGGTTTGACAGTTTGGTTTAGAGCACAACCAATGGGAATGTTACATTTCCGGATTGTAACTGGTTTTTAAACTGTTAAATGGATGGGTTTACTACCAATTAAATATGAATGAGTCATACTGGCAGTGGAGTCAGGTGGAAAATGGAGATGCAGTGCTGAGGAGGATGTCAGTGGCCCTTAAGGCGAAGCCCCTAGTCTGGGGGTGGGGGTACTCTGCCTCAGGCCGGGGCGGGGCTTGGGTGCTGGCCTGGGAGGAGCCTGACAACACGAGAAGCTTGGAAGGAGTCCTTCCTGAGAAGCAGCAGGAGCAAGGAGGACAGTGTGAATACTACAGCAGGGTGCAGGGACTTACAAGGTGAGTGACTGCCACATGTAGCAGGTCTCTCTTGAAGACAACAGTGTACTTAAGTCTTCTTTAAACCTTGCCCTGGGAGATCTCCAGAGAATCAGTTGGGTAGACTGGTGAAGAGAAGCAGTCAGATGGGCTGGTTAAGAGGCAGCCAGGTGGGCAAGTATTTTCTCGAATAGAGCTGGGACCAGTGTCTACAGGGGAGTTGGAGTTACTCCAGGATGCAGTTCACAACACATTGTGCTAATTTCTGAAGGGACTGAGAGTTCCAAGCCTGTAAGGGGCTGTTGCTGTTTTAACAGAAACTGTTAATTGTTCAGAGGAATCAGTTGGAGTGGTACAGAGGATCAAATGGAGCTCTATATAGGAAGGAAGGTGTCCTTGATGTTGTCACTATCAAGTTGGGCATCCCATATTTCCTATTACCCCCTAATAAAAACACAAAACAAACTCAAGGACTGTTCACTGTGTCTAGATGAAAGCTGAAAATGTTTTGTGCTGGCTGTGCAGCAGCGGGGAACCCTGTCACCTTACGGGGGTAATGCTACATTGGGTTAAATCACCTCCAGCACTTCTCTTTTTCAACTCCCCTTCCAGTTGGATTCTTATCTGTCCAGCTCTCTACCCAGTATAAAAGACACAAACAATCACCATTGCGCAGCACATAAAAAACAAATGTAAACAGCAAAAATGGGCCCCAATATGAATAAACCCCAGTGCTTTTGGGTTCCCCACAGCGTCTGATGTTACATCCACTGTCAACACGTTTTGTCACTTTTTGGTATTGATGTCATATGCAATATTGTGAAACATACAGTGAAAAAAATGTTGGCACTCTTTCACTTTAACATGACAGTGCGTCCATATGAACTCATCAAGTGTAACATAACATCTTTTACTCTTTAGTAAAAAATGTCTCTATTTGATATCTCTTCGATTCGTGCTTCACCATAAATCCACACAAAGTCAAATTCAAACTCACCAGACCATAAAGGTTTAATCACTTTTGGTAAATTGTTGGGGTCTTTAACTCTTTATATTGCACCAGATCACTAAAGCAGCACCAAGCCCCCTTTGGACAAAGCCTATATTTCCTTCATTACACTCTCCATGAGATCTCCATAAATTTGAGCTCAAAGAAAGTAATAAGTAATAAGAGTAATAATCATAGAAAATAACAAAAAATTGGTCCTAGTGACATAGTGTTATCCGGCACCTCATACCTCTATATTAGAATATTGAAGGAAGGGGGAATGTGGGATTATACGGTGCCAAAGACTCACCTTGAAAAAATATTAAAATATAACAATTTTTATTGATACATCGTAAATATCACAATTAAAACTACAATTATTGATACGGTTTGCAGGTACAGTTATCACATTTCATAGTATAGGGTCATACAGTGAAGAGATTACATTCCTTCCTACATGTTTCGCCTGTTGTCAGGCTTCCTCAGGGAACTGTAGATCAATATTTATTTTTGATAAGTATATAAAAGGAAAACATTTTTTTTCATATCAATATATTTCAATTATAATACACACATCAAAATTTAACAAAATAATCAAGAAAAAATGATATTTGCCTGTCACAGGCGGCTCATAACATAGCTGCTCACCCGTAGGCTGAGTAGGACTCCTTGACACATGCACATGCTCCACAGGGGATATCCAACACATGGTCAGATTCATGGCTCTTGAACACATACCTATTAATTCTAAGGACGGCAGTGTTGATCAAATGCTCCTGCAGCTGGAATCTTGGTGGATCTAT
Source organism: Glandirana rugosa (assembly GCA_018402905.1). Taxonomy (NCBI): domain Eukaryota; kingdom Metazoa; phylum Chordata; class Amphibia; order Anura; family Ranidae; genus Glandirana; species Glandirana rugosa. The sequence continues at coordinate 665,464 of BLSH010192136.1, read as the reverse complement.
ACCTTAAGGGCAACCCAGCATCCAGGACTAAATCAAAGCCTTAGTTTCATGCCATTTCTCTAAGGGTTTCATCAACTTTCAATTTCTGTTATCTACTTCCTTATTTGCCCTTTTGCATCCTCTTGACTTTGGCCTCTTATCTATCCCTTCTCCCTTCTTTATTCCATCTATATTCCTCCCCTTACTTTCACCATCATAATGCTCCCTCTGTCTTGGAGTGAGATATATTTCTGTGGTGCCCCTAGCTGTGTCCAGGGACACCACAAAATATTCCATTAACATTATATCACTAATTCTCCATATAATTGATTTGTATGGTTGCTTTTTGTAATTCACAATTTTTTGAAAAAAATCGTTGATATTATGACTATATCATTATATTGTAGATACTATGTCTTTATGCTGTTTCTGTAATTGCTTGTCACATGTTGCTCTGGTCCTGTGCAAATCCCCACACTGGATCACACCTGTGTTCCCTTTGGGAAGTTTGGTTCCCCTATCCTGCATAGCTTGGGGGGGTGGTGTGGCGTATGCCTATTCACACGGGCGTCAGAGAGGCACCTGCTATGGCAGTTCCTCAAGGGTGCCGCCTGGCATTTCATCTGACCCATTCCCTGTAGAACAGGGACCAAACATCTTCCCTCAACTGTTGACCTAGTCAACATAGCTGTCGTTGCCCAGGTGACCCTGTGTTGTTGGGCGGCCTTTGCCATGTCATGTTTTTGATGCGGCGGGTCTTGCCCTGCCCACGGGGGTATGTCAAACAACCTGTCGCTCGCACTCCATATGGGCAATGTAGTATCTGTGGGTTTTGTGGTCTGGTGCATGCGTAGTGTCACCATCACATCCGCACTCGCTCAGTGAGGTCACACGCCAAGCGAGTGGGGGAGAGATAAAGCCGGCATTCCGGCATGCACACCCTGCTGGGGTTGGATGGATGCCAAATTTATCTGACACTTGTAGCCAGTATGTATACGTAACTGATTGTTGTTTAAAGGGAGACTGTTGAACCCTTTACATAGTTTGTTTGTTTGCTCTCTAAGTTGTCAATTTGGGCATAAGACACTGTAAGCTTAATCTAAGTGTTTAGCCGCTGTTTTTATAAGCAGTTTTTTGCTCCTCCTATGGGTTGGAAATTTCTTTTCCTTTCCCCATAGTCTAATAAGTTTAATATATTTAACTTTTTGAACCTTTACTTAAGTGACAGAACATATTAATAGTGACAATGGATTTTCCCTATGTAATGCAATATCATTCCTTATGTTTTTTCATAGTTATATGTGTATCTGTGAATTTCCTGGCCCACTAGCTGGCTTTGGCATCCTCCTCTAAGTGTTTTGACTTTATAGAATCCAGTAAGTTGTAGGCAATGTAAGCCTCAATCTGACATGCCAATTTTGTATGCCAGCATTTAACTCTCTTTTAAGGGAGACCTATGGGACTAATTTGTCTTCACATGTTTTTCAATACAGCTGGACTCTGTCTGTCCCCTGTGGATATGCAGTGCCCCGTTACTCCCCTGTAACATGTGTGGGTGTTGCAGGGTCCTACTCGGTCTACGGGTGAGCAGATGTGTTATGAGCCACCTGTGACAGCTAAATATCATTTTTCTTGATTATTTTGTTAAATTTTGATGTGTGTATTATAATTGAAATGTATTGATATGAAAAAAAAGTTTTCCTTTTATATAGCTATCAAAATTGAATATTGGTCTACAGTTCCCTGAGGAAGTCTGACAACAGGCGAAACATGTAGGAAGGAATGTAATCTCTTCACTGTATGACCGTATACTATGTGATAACTGTACCTGCAAACTGTAGGAATAATTGCATAATATATGTTTTAATTGTGATTTTTAACGATGTATCAATAATAACAGTAATAATCATAGCGCAATACGTTTATTACTCAATGGCAACACAAACAAAAATGAGCCAAATGTGAACTTACATGTTTTAGGTGCTTAAATCAGCACCAGATATATGAGCATCTGTGGGTAGTTACCCCTGTGTGTGTACAGTTCCTCACTCTCCTCGCGTGCGTTCCACTTCCCTAGTCTTCGGAATCACCGCAACCGGAAGTGATGTGAGAGATGTCAGCGGAAGTGATATGCACTATTGTATTTAGTTTTAATACATTGGTTATTTCTTTTGATGAGATAGGTAGCATGTGTGTGTACTGTCAGTTACTTTATAGTGATTTTTTTTCTTGGTTTACATATACAGTATATTGTTACATTATATTATCAGCCTGTTTTGGGACATTATGTTGCAGTGAATTATTACTGTTTTTAAATTGTATTGCACCAGCTGATATTATGACCTAAACGTTGTAAGGCAGCATGCACACTGGGCATCAAAAAGCCACTTTTAAGGCCATTTAACTTTCTCTATGTTAGCCTTTTCTACGCATATATGGGGCTTCTTGGTGGGTGGGCTTTAATGCCGAGAGGCCGTATATATGCGGCCCAAATGTAAACAACTCTGTGTTGAGGGTGCGTGCTGTGTGCACTGCCAGCATAGTTACTGATGGGAACGGAAAGCTCCTGATGTCTATATGCGATCAGGAGCATTCTGATCATGTGACCGCCAATCATAGTGGTCACATGATCAGAATGCCACCTATGCCTCCATTTACAGTAGTTTAGAGGCGAAAAATAACCCCAGTGCCTGTAATATTCTGGCCAATGGAATGAATAAATGCCCAGACGTCCAACAGCCTGTTGGCCAAAAATCTGATCGTGTGTACGCACGATTCTACAGCCAATTTCCAATCATCGTCCAACAGAAGTTGTTGGACGACGAGACTAGAAAATTTGTGTTGGCCAACAAGGAGTTGGCCAATTGTTGGCTCGTGTGTACAGAAGTTGACTAACATTTTGTTGGATTTGCAAACACGCGCTCGGAATCCAGGAAGTGCTCGGTCGTGTGTTCCTAATTAACAAATCACATTCACATGAACTGCCTCGATATACGCGCGTAACAAGTCACTACGTTCGGCTTTGTTGGTTGATTACTTGACTCATGTCAGTATGCTAGACAAAACCACCAACAGCCAATTTGGACAAAAGTTGGACTTTCGGTTGGCCAACAATCAGCATGTGTGTACAAGGCTTGAATGTATTTGCAAAATATGTCTTTAGGAACAATTTTAACACTGCTTTTGACTCCCCCTAGAGAAAAGGCACCCGAGGGAGGGAAAAAGCATCCTGCATAACGCCTAATTGTTGGTTAGGGAACTGTAAATATAGGTAAATGGTTTTAAATGATATTAAACCTAAAGCCAAAAAAATAACATATTGCAGCTTACCAATCATTAGATGTGCTGACTACATTAGTTTTCTTTTTTTAGGCTTTTTCTCTGGTAATCCTGTGTTAGAGTGCCCATGCTCAGGAAGAAAGAGCAACAGAGACACCTTTGGACAGCAGCATTGTCAGGCTGGGGGGGGGGGGCAGAGTAGTGTTAGATGTACTAGTAGATTTAGATACACTAATAAATCGAAGCCAAACTCCAGCTAAAACTTTATAGGCAGTTACAGCAAATCGTTGTTTTAATTTTGGGATGAAGGTTTTACATAAATAAATAAAAGCTGATCATTGTAAATGGTTTGTCTCAACTCTGTAACTGGTACAATCTGCAAGAGAGATTGTTCTTTCAAAAAGCAACTGACTTACTGGCCAGATCACTAGACGAAAACTGCTTTTGGGTTTAATACTTCTTTAAGCAAACCATGCTGGCCTAAAAGCTAATGTTTGGCTTTGCTGTGTTCTATCTTTTTTGTTAAATAAAGGTATACTATATATTTCTATGTTATTCATGTCACAAAATAAATATTAGGCCCCTTTCACATGGGGCAGACTCCGCCAGGTGGATCCGCCTGCTCAGAATGGGATCTGTCCACTGAGCAGGCAGATGGCAGGTCCGTGTCCACTCCACTATGCAGAGCGGACCCAGACACAGCCCGCTGTTCTCTAAAGGGTGTCTGTTCTCTAAAAGGCTGTCTGTTTCCATCCAACTGTCATCAAATCCAATCTGCTAGATGAATGGGGAACAGATTCACAGCTGTCTGTATTTGGTGGCCCGGATAAGACCATATGCAGAAGGGTGTAAACAGACACATGTCTGTTTACATCTGCCTCCTCATAGAGAACAATGGGTGGTCCGATCGGGTCCACCTAAAAAAACGGACAGGTGGACCCAATTGATCTGGTGGTGTGAAAGGGGCCTTAGTGTTAGTAACCACAGTTTCCTTCACCAACAAAAGGCATTTCAAAACCAGAACAAACAATGGCAGAAACAGATCTGGTAGACCTAAAGCCACAATGGAACGGGTGCATGTCTTTTGTGGGAGATTAGCTCATGGGGATCGCTTTTCAGAGGAGCAGATTTAGCATGGAGGTCAGTTTCTTTAAAATCTGGCGGCTTGCCAGATTTATTATTGCAGGTTTGCAAGCTCAAAACACATCCAAATTAGCACACAGAGCTCACTCAGCTTTCTCCCAGGATAGAACTCTCCTCTGCTCTCTTCCTGGTCATTAAATGCAGGTGGAGAGGGGTTTGAGTGGACCAGAAAGTCCGGGCCGGAACCAGCTACGGTGGCTGGCAAAACCCGGGTCGGACTCACCAGTCGCCTCAACATGATAACATGCGAGACGACAAGTATCGCCCCTCCATTATTGCGTCTTGCATAATGTCACACTTTTTACAGAGCAGGAGTTATCTTGGTCAGCTAATTGGTACCTAATCTTTTACAAATCCCTTTTAGTATAAGTAGCATAAATGTATACAAAAATATGTCACGATAATCTACACCAGTGGTTCTCAACTCCTGTCCTCAGGACCCACCAACAGGCCAGATTTTAAGTATTACCTTAGGGAGAAGCAGACTAGAATACTGCAATCACTGAGCAGCAAATTATATCACCTGTGATGTATTTCAGTTATCCTGCAAACCTGGCCTGTTAGAGGGTCCCAAAGACAGGAGTTGAGGACCACTGATCTACACCTACCTTTTCTCATGCCCAATTAATGCAGTGACACTTATTCCATCTATGGGAATGCATCTGTCAGAGAAATGGCAATTCCAATTCCAATCGGAATGCTTCCACGCAAGTGCGCATGCGCATGTGCAATGGAATGGGACAGCACACACGTGTGCACAATAGAGGCGTACAGTGCGTCCAATGAGTGCTGTGGCTGGCCTATTTAAGGCAGCCCCTGTCTGCAGCAAATCGCTGGATCGTCTTCAGTCTTCCTGCATCCTGAACCTGTGTCTTGTTCCTGTGATCTCCTGTTGTGACCTGGCTTCCCTTTGGACCTGCTCCTGCTCTTCTCCCCTTGGCTTTAACCTGGGCTCAGCCCCTGACCGTTGTCTGCCTCTCTCCAGTGTATGACCCCCTGGCCTGCTTACGGACTTTGCCTATTCTCAAATTTCCAGTGTATGACCCCCTGGCCTGTTTTACGGACTTTGCTATTGCTCTCCAGTGTTTGACCCCCCAGCCTGCTCCAAGGACTTGTCTCTGCTACCTGCTGCTCACCTGTATATGACCCTGGCTTACCCACAAACTACTCTGCTCTCTGTTACCAGTCTACTGGTAACCCATGCTTCTTTACACACCATACCTCCTGTATCACCTTCAGGGGTATACTGCATTTAGCCACAAGGGGGTCCCTCTCGGCATTTCGGCTTCAGGATCAGGTACGTACTCGTGACAGCATCCCTAATGAAAAATGGTTAGATTAATTTGTTTGCCCCCAGAAATGTTTTCTATAACACATAAGATGGAAAAGAAAGTATTCCATATTAAAATGTACTTGAACCCCACTCCTCTAATCTAACCATTTTTCATTAGGGATGCTGTCACGAGTACGTACCTGATCCTGAAGCCGAAATGCCAAGAGGGACCCCCTTGTGGCTAAACGCAGTATACCCCTGAAGGTGATACAGGAGGTATGGTGTGTAAAGAAGCACGGATTACCAGCAGCGAGTGTAGACTTGACCAGGAGATGCCTAGGAAGGGCTTGATGTCTCAGCAAGAGGAGGTATAAGTCTGTATGCACTTTATAGTGGTTAAATGTCCAGGAGTGCAGGAACAGCAGTAAACACCCAGCTGGGGTGCACGCCCACACTTGCACAGTAGACTGGTAACAGAGAGCAGAGTAGTCTGTGGGTAAACCAGGGTCATATACAGTATCATGTGACTCGTTAGTGTTGCAAGCTCTCAGGTGTGAATGGGGAGCAGGTGTGTTAAATTTGGTGTTATCACTCTCACTCTCTCATACTGATCAGTGGAAGGTCAACATGGCACCTCATGGCAAAGAACTCTCTAAGGACCTCAAAAAAAGAATTGTTGCTCTACATAAAAATGGCCTAGGCTATAAGAAGATTGCCAAGACCCTGAAACTGAGCTGCAGCACGGTGGCCAAGACCATACAGCAGTTTAACAGGACAGGTTCCACTTAGAACAGGCCTCGCCATGGTCGACCAAAGAAGTTGAGTGCACATGCTCAGGGCTTCCATCAGGGAGGTACAGGCAGAGGGGGGGCCATCGGGGGGGGGCAGCCCATACTGATGTCCCCAGGCTGCTGCAGTGAAGGAAGATGGTGGGCGGAGGCAGAGAGCAGACTGGGCGCCGCATTCTGTAGCAAATAAAAGGAAAAACTTTCCCCAGCCCAGCGGACTCTTTCCTCTTCCTTCCTCTTGCTTGGGCCCCAGCAGACAGACCCCAGGACCAGCAGCCAGGCCTAGCAGCCAGACCCTAGAACCAGCAGCCAGACCCCAGGACCAGCAGCCAGACCCCAGGCCCAGCAGCCCAGGCCCAGCAGCCAGACCCCAAGACCAGGGAACCAGGGCCATCTTTAAGGCAGGGCAAAAGGGGCAGCTGCCCCGGGCCACATCATTGTTGTGGGACCCAAACCAGCTGCCTCATACTTGCCAACTATCTAAGTTTAACTACTTCCCGCCCAGCCTATTGACAAATGACGGCCGAGCGGGGGGTTCATTTTTCTGACTGGATGTGATGTTCTCAGGATAATCCGTGATCGCGCGCCCATGGGGGGCACGCATCCCGGCGATCGGTGGTACCGTGGATCAGTCTGACCCACCGCATTACCGACCGAGGTAAAAGGCTTCCATCGGATGATCACAGTTGAAATAGGAAGAGCCGTTTATCGGCTTTTTCTCTGCTCAGGTTTGCAGATCGGCTGCTCTCCTGACGGGGGGCGGGCTGCGCTGAATCAGCGCAGCCCCCCTCAGGATCACCCCACTGGTCCACCAGGGAGCCGACCAGGACCACCAGGGAGCGCCCCCCCGGGACACCATGAGGAGGCCGCCCAGGACCACCATGGAGACAACATGGAGGCCACCCAGGACCACCAGGGAGCCCTCACTAGACCACCAGGTAAGGGCAATACAGTGCACTGTAGGGATGACACTGTGCCCATATATGATGCCTGCCAGTGCCATCCCTAACAGTGCTACATGCACCAGTGCCACTAGTGCCACCTATCAGCAACCACCTGTGCCGCCTATCAGTGCCCACCTGTGCCACTTAAAAGTGCCTACCTGTGCCACCTATCAGTGCCCATCAGTACCCAGTGCTACCTATCAGTGCCGCCTATGAGTGTCCATCGGTGCTGCATATCAGTGCCACATATCAGTGCCCATCAGTGCTGCATATATGTGCCCCATCATCAGTGCAAACTTATCAGTGCTACCTCTTCAGTGCCAATCTGTACTGCCTCCTCAGTGCCCGTCAGTCTAGCCTCATCAGTGCCTATCAGTGTAGCCACATCAGTGCCCGTCAGTGATGGAGAAAATGTACTTATACAAAGTTTTGTGATAGAAACAAAGAAAAACTTTTTTTTTTCCAAAATTTTCATTCTTTTTTTATTAGTAGCACATAAAATAAAAAACGCAGGGGTGATCAAATACCACCAAAAGAAAGCTCTATTTGTGGGAACAAAATTATAAAACGTTTGTTTGGGTGCAGAGTCGCACGCCTGCGCAATTTTCATTCAAATCGCGACAGCACTGAAAGCTGAAAATTGGTCTGGGCGGGAAGTGTTCTAAGTGCCTGGTATTGGAGTGGTTAAATTCCCTTGTCCCCTAAAGTTTTGGTCCCGTGCTGTGTCCCGATATCTGAGTGTGAAATTATGTTACTAATGCTGCCCAGCTCTGCCCTATTGCCTTGTACAAATGACTCACCTGCAGACCCTGTGTTTACATGAAAATAATCTGCATTTATATGTAAATAGCGGCGGCATTGGTATGTAAATAGAGGCAGCATTCATATGTATATCATGCCCCTGAGGTCATATCCACCATCACTTCCGCTGAATGCTGCCCTCTGGGAAGGTAAACAGGCATGATGGAAAGTTCTGCCTACAACTGTGGTCATTAAGCCACATCAGCCTGTTCTGCAAAGGTAAGCAAATCGGAGGTGGAACCCTGTTTCAAAATAACATGGTGCCACAGCACCGTGAATCTTGGTGCAAGTGAACACGCACATCTCAGCAAATGCATGAGGGTGTCATTAACAATTAATGGCACTGCTGTGTATCCGCTAGCAGCACGTTTCTGTGGTGTCAGGAAAGCAATTTTGCATGCATTCCCGACACACACAAATGTGAATGCAGGCTAAATGTCTCAGTTACATTGGTGGTCAGTGTAAATCTTCTCACTACATTGGAGCTTGGCGTGCAATCCTTTCATTCACACTAGTGGCCAGTGTGAAGGTCCCCCTTACATTAGTGGTCAGTGTAAATCCCTCTGTATATTGGTGGTTACTGTGAATGCTCCTATTACATTAGTGGTCAGTTTAAATCCCCATTACATTGATGGTCAGTGTAAATCCCCAATACATGGGTGGCCAGTGTGGAAACTTCTCTTTATATTGGTAATCGGAAAAAAAATCAGTTTTGAATCCTCCCTTACATTGGTGGTCCATGTAGAAGCCCCCTTTAAATTGGTGTGTTTAAATTGAGTGTAAATCCCCCCTTACATTGATGGCCAGTGTAGAAATGCCCCTTTATTGGTTATTGATGTAAAATCCCCCATTACATTGGTTGTCAGTGTAAATTCTTCATTGCATTAGTGATCAGTGTACATTTCCCTTTATATTGGTGATAAGTGCAGAATAGCCCTTACACTGGTGGTCAGTGTAAATCCCCCTTTGCATTGGTGGTCAGTGTAAATCCCCCCTAACATTGGTGGTCAATGTAAAAGTGTCACCTTACATTGATGGTCAGTACAAATCTCCTCAACAATGGTTGTTAGTGTAAATTCCCCCTTACATGGGGGTCATTGTATATTCCCTCTTACACTGGTGGTTGGTGTAAATGCTTCTATTACATTGGTGTCAGTGTAGAAATCCCTCTTTATATTGGTGGGTAGCATAAAATTCCCTGTTACATGGGGGTCAGTGCAAATCCCCCCTCACATTGGTGGTCATTGTAAACTCCCCAATACATTGGTGGTCAGTGTAGAATCACCTGCTATATAACTGCCAAAGATTTCCAGCTTTGCTCTAAATGATTCAGAATTTGCCCCAGTGTACTGCCTCCTAACTAATCTCATGTCACCGTTACGACCACCTCCCCCCCCCCCCAACACTAGTCACCGTTACGACCCTCCAACTACCCTAGTCACAGTCACCACCCCCCTACTCTAATCAATCCTCCGTCATGTGACCCCG
>BLSH010192136.1:616678-650140 GCA_018402905.1 Glandirana rugosa | reverse complement strand
CGCCACTTCCACCTACACTGCCACGGTCACGGCCTAGTCAACCTCTAGGCTCCTACTCCACATCCACCCCCCTTCCTGTTATTTTACTTGATTTTAATTTATTTTCCCTATCCCCATTTATTTGTAGGGCACTTGCCCTAGTTTGAAGATGATTTTAGAACAGTTATATGGCTTCTACCGTTAATTAATACTTTTCAGACACAGTTTGAAGATGATCCACATTCACCTCCATTTTTGCTTTTTTTATGTTTTTATTTTTTTAAAAATATTTACAGTTATTTCCCTGTCCCCATTTTTTTGTAGGGCACTTGCCCTACCCTTACCCCCATTTTACTTCCTTTTGCAGCCCTCTGGGGCTTTCCAGGACTTTCCTACAGCCATTTTTGTGCCTAAAAGTTCGGGTCCCCATTGATTTCAATGGGGTTCGTTGTCCGTGCGATCGTTCGGGTTCCGTCCGGACCCGGACCCGGACCCGGACTTTGTCCCGAAGTTCAGACGGACCAGCAGAACCCGAACTTCCAGGTGTTCGCTCAACTCTAGCCATAATGTGTGCTGCAACCTCTAGTAGCCAGGCAGTGAGCAGTAATGATACACTATAACCTCTGGCAACAATCACTGCCTGATTTGATTCAGGAAACTGATTTTGGACTGCTATTTATTGTATGTCTCAGAGCAGGTGGAGAGCGAGATTGCATGGAAAGGGGGGGGGGTGGTGCCCAAGAATATGTTTTCCCAGGGTTCAATCAATATTAAAGATGGCCTTGGAAGGAACTATGAATGCTTACATGTACTGTGACATACTGGGGCAGAGCATGAACCCCTCCCTTCGGAGACTGGGCCACAGGGCAGTATTCCAACATGATAACGACCCCAAACACATCTCCAAGAAGATCACTGCCTTGCTAAAGAAGCTGAGGGTAAAGGTGATGGACTGGCCAAGCATGTCTCCAGACCTAAACCCTATTGAGCATCTGTGGGGCATCCTCAAAAGGAAGGTGGAGGAGTGCAAGGTCTCTAACATCCACTCTATGATGTCATCATGGAGGAGTGGAAGAGGACTCCAGTGGCAACCTGTGAAGCTCTGGGGAACTCCATGCCCAAAAGGGTTAAGGCAGCGCTGGAAAATAATGGTAGCCACACAAAATATTGACACTTTGGGTCCAATTTGGATATTTTAACTTAGGGGTGTGCTCACTTTTGTTGCCAGAGGTTTAGACATGAGTGGCTGTGTGTTGAGTTATTTTGAGGGGACAGTAAATGTACACTGTTATACAAGCTGTACACTCACTACTTTACATAGCAGAAAAGTGTAATTTCTTCAGTGTTGTCACATGAAAAGATATAATAAAATATTTACAAAAACATGAGGGGTGTACTCACTTTTGTGAGATACTGCGTACACACACACATATATATATATATATATATATATAAACACAGTCAGGTCCATAAATATTTGGACATCGACACAATTCTAAACTTTTTGGCTCTATACACCACAATAATGGATTTGAAATGAAAAAAAAACAAGATGTGCTTTAACTGCAGACTTTCAGCTTTAATTTGAGGGTATTTACATCCAAATCAGGTGAACAGTGTAGGAATTACAACAGTTTGTATATGTGCCTCCCACTTTTTAAGGTTTTAAGGGACCAAAAGTAATGGGACAGATTAACAATCATAAATCAAACTTTCACTTTTTAATGCTTGGTTGCAAATCCTTTGCAGTCAATTACAGCCTGAAGTCTGGAATGCATAGACATCACCAGACGCTGGGTTTCATCCCTGGTGATGCTCTGCCAGGCCTCTACTGCAACTGTCTTCAGTTGCTGCTTGTTCTTGGGGCATTTTCCCTTCAGTTTTGTCTTCAGCAAGTGAAATGCATGCTCAATCGGATTCGGTCAGGTGATTTACTTGGCCATTGCATAACATTCCACTTCTTTCCCTTAAAAACTCTTTGGTTGCTTTCGCAGTATGCTTCGGGTCATTGTCCATCTGCACTGTGAAGCGCCGCCCAATGAGTTCTGAAGCATTTGGCTGAATATGAGCAGATAATATTGCCCAAAACACTTCAGAATTCATCCTGCTGCTTTTGTCAGCAGTCACATCATCAATAAATACAAGAGAACCAGTTCCAATGGCAGCCATACATGACCACGCCATGATACTACCACCACCATGCTTAACTGATGAGGTGGTATGCTTTGGATCGTGAGCAGTTCCTTTCCTTCTCCATACTCTTCTCTTCCCATCACTCTGGTACAAGTTGATCTTGATCTCATCTGTCCATAGGATGTTGTTCCAGAACTGTGAAGGCTTTTTCAGATGTTGTTTGGCAAACTCTAATCTGGCCTTCCTATTTTTGAGGCTCACCAAGGGTTTACATCTTGTGGTGAATCCTCTGTATTCACTCTGGTGAAGTCTTCTCTTGCTTGTTGACTTTGACACACATACACCTACCTCCTGGAGAGTGTTCTTGATCTGGCCAACGGTTGTGAAGGGTGTTTTCTTCACCAGGGAAAGAATTCTTCGGTCATCCACCACAGTTGTTTTTAGTGGTCTTCCGGGTCTTTTGGTGTTGCTGAGCTCACCGGGGGGTTCTTTCTTTTTAAGGATGTTCCAAACAGTTGATTTGGCCACACCTAATGTTTTTGCTATCTCTCTGTAATGATGGCTTGCTTCACTGATAGTGACAGCTCTTTGAATCTCATATTGAGAGTTGACAGCAACAGATTCCAAATGCAAATAGCACACTTGAAATGAACTCTGGACCTTTAATCTGCTCCTTGTAAATGAAAAATTGAGGGAATAACACACACCTGACCATGGAACAGCTGAGCAGCCAATTGTCCCATTACTTTTGGTCCCTTAAAAAGCGGGAGGCACATATAGAAACTGTTGTAATTCCTACACCGTTCACCTGATTTGGATGTAAATACCCTCAAATTAAAGCTGAAAGTCTGCTGTTAAAGCACATCTTGTTTGTTTCATTTCAAATCCATTGTGGTGGTGTATAGAACCAAAAACATTAGAATTGTGTCGATGTCCCAATATTTATAGACCTGACTGTATATATATATATATATACAGTGTGGACTTTTTTTATCCTCCTGTTTGTAACTATAATGCAGTGTAACAAAAATGGAGAGTGAATGGGATTTCAGGGTGCAGAAAAGAATTTTAGTAAAACATATGAATTTTCATAAAAATTGTATAATTTTATTTTAAACCAGTGATTAAAAATCTTTTTTTTGGATAAAAGGAATCAAATTCAGGATATATTATCACAAAGCAGGTGCAAACATAATGGTGTAAGCTCTACATGTTTCGCCTTGATTTCGGCTTCTTCAGGAGTCTTTCAACACCTTTTGTACAATAATAACATCACTAGAATAAACAAAGAACATCTTTTAGTATTACATACAAAAATATATGAATCCCAACAGTTTTGCACTGACATTGGAAAAAAGATCTTCTTGTATAACATCAAACATTTGATTTCAACAAATATATACATATATAAATCTTATTGACATTCATTAAATTAATACATGACTCTTGTGAATACATGAAATATTACCCTCAAGTGGTATCTGATTCTCACCTTTGATCCCAAGGAGAAGTGCAAAAAAGCGGATGCTGTAAAAATGTGGATGGTTCTGGGGCATCAGTGAGCCATCGAATGGATAATACCACTGACGGAATAGATTGATATTTGTTTTAATTTGAATTTTAGAAGGAATTTTAACATTCATAATTCTTTGCCAGAAAGAGGGCCTTTGCGTTTTTTTTTATATATTATTTAAATTAATTTAAAGGATTCTACAATTATTTTGCAGGTTTTGATGTGCATCTATATCAATAAATGAGCTTAGCCATTTCTAATTGTATTTGTCTTTGTCTTATAATCAGAAGGAGATCCCATGCATAAGCATTTGATCGCTAATTGATAAATGTATTTCCTGGCTCAGCCCCATGTCAGCACACCTCGGGTCAACCCCGCCCCCTTGACCCCGTATAGGACATCCCTGAATAGAGCATAAAAGGACAGCAGTACCTGGAGACGGTGTTCTTATCTTGTCCTTGCTCCGGACGTCCCGATTCCTGCCGTCTGTCCCTGCGGTGGAAGGTCCCGGTAAGAGGGTAAAGCCCTCGGATCGTGACGCTCCTGGTGCCGGAGGTAGCGCTGGCATAAACTGCCATAAGTCGCGCGGGGGCAGCCATCCTGGGTTTCTTTCCCTGCCAGTCTGTCCTGTCTTCAGGGTCCCTGCATGGAGATCCGGGCGCCGCTGCTTCTCCTCCACTTCTGGGTTCTGCGTTCCACCCGGCTGGCGCGCCTGTATGACGTCACGGCGCCTCCCCTGATTGGCCGAGCGGGCGCGGCTGTGATTGGTGCGCCGTCTGGCGGCGCCTGATTGGCCGGCGGGGGAGGCAGCGTTTTTAAATCCAGGGGAAAGTTTTCCTTCCCTGTGGCTGCCAGCTGATAACGAGAGCGCGTTCCCGGTGAGTGGGGGAGAGGAAGGGGGGCTGGATCCTGCTGACTGTGTATTTGTTATGCTGATGTGGCTTCTTTCTCTGCAGCTTCCTCTGGCAGTCTCCCCATATTGTGGCTACTGCTGCTGGTGAGTGAGGGAGGCTCAGGGGGAGGGGGATGGATAGTATGAACTGTCTGTGAAGGTTCTCTCTTCTTGCTGTCCTTGTGTCTTTCTTAGCCCAGGATGAGCTTGCCGGTTACTACACAAGAGGCACTGAAGTCTGTGGAAAGGTAAGGGACGGAAATGGGAGTTTTTGTCGTTAAATGGACGACCTATTGTGGACCACTGACAATTGTTCCCCTTCATTTCAGGGGGAGAGGTGCGTCGCTCAGGAGCCGTAAGAGGACTATATCCTCCTCGGATAGCCATCACTCTCCATCTCCACAAGAACGGCATGTTAAAGCTAAGGCGAAGCGCCACCACGTCCACCGTAGTCCTTCCCCGGAATTGGGGGGTCGAACTGCTAACAAGCCGCATTGCAGCCATGGATCACCAGGCCCGGCGGTGAAGCATTTGGCAATCTGCTGGGCTTGTGGAGCCCAGGCTCTCCCCACTACACGCCTCTGTGGTTCTTGCCTTAAAGAGGCAGCCCAGCCAAGTCAGTTTGGGAATGAGGACATTAAGACCTACATTAGGCGGGCAGTTGAAGAGGGGGTAAAAGCCCTATTGCCTAGTCCCTCGCCTTCCTCGGGTCCGGTTCGCAGGCCTAGAGGGGGCGACTCCCCGGTACCAGACGCGGGGGGGTCAGACTCGGAAGTGGATTCGGAAGGCCAGGAAACGAGGAAACTCGTTTGATTTGCCTTAATTCCCTCCTTCATTTTAGCTGTAAAACAGGCTATTGAGTGGGAAGAGGACTCGGCAAGTACTCAAGAGCCGAGAAAATACTACCCGAATTTAAAGAGGGAACTGCCAAAGTTTCCATTTATTCCTGAAATTAAGGAATTGATGGAGGAAGAGTGGTCCAAGCCAGACAGAAAACCACCTGTGCACAACAGAATTAGTAAACTCTACCCATTTAAGCCATCAGAGGTGGAGTCCTGGGATTCCCCCCCCAAGGTGGATGCATCATTACAGCGGCTTGCAAGACACATCACCTTGCCACTGGAGGAGAACGTATCGTTTAAGGATTCCATGGAACGTAAGGCTGACGCTGAGTTGAAGAAAGTGTTCACCACAGCGGGAGCCGCCTGCAGGCCAGCAGTGGCCCTTACCTCCATTGCCAGAGCAGTAAAAGTCTGGTCTTCGGAAGTGGAGTCAGCCTTGGGTTCTGAAGAAGACAGTGTGGTCTCAAGTCTGCAAGCCCTGAAGTTGTCGGCAGAGTTCATGGCGGAGGCAGCAGTGGACTTGGTCAGATTTTCCTCCCGCATCATGTCGCATTCGTCCTTCCTGAAGCCTCAGTCATTTCGGATGGAGTCCCTCAGGACGATCATGGCAGTCATACGCCGAAACGACTGGATGGTTTCAGTGGACCTCGAGAACGCGTATTTCCATATTCCGATAGCAGAAGCTCATCAGCGTTTTCTGCGTTTTGTGTATGCGGGAGACCATTTTCAGTTCAGATGCCTCCCATTTGGCCTCAGTTCTGCCCCAAGGTCATTTACAAAGGTCCTAGTGACGGTGATCGCGCACCTCCGGCAGCAAGGAATAAGAGTATTCCATTATTTGGACGATGTCCTAATCGTCGCTCAATCCAGAGATCTTTTGTTGCGGCACCGAGATCATGTCCTTGCCACCCTGAGCCAGTTTGGGTGGATGGTGAACACGGGGAAGAGCCATCTTGTTCCATCTCAGACGTTGATTTACCTGGGAATGTCTTTCGACACGAGGCAATACAGAATCTTTCTTCCAGAAGACAAGGTCATTCGCGTCATGAGAGACGCAAGGAAAATGGGAAGTGCAGCGGTCATCACAGTTCGTGAAGGGATGAGCTTCCTGGGGAATCTTACGGCGTGTATTCCAGCAGTCCAGTGGGGAAAGTGGCATACAAGAAGGTATCAGTTTGCTCTCCTCAGCCAGTGGCACCGTGGTTCGTTGCATCAGAAGATTCTGATTCCTCGGTCTATCCGAAACGATCTTGTCTGGTGGAAAAAAAAAAAAGAGAAAACTTGACTCGAGGCAGGGCCAGCAACCCTGGAGGCTGGATTACGATCACTTTGGACGCCAGTCTGCGGGGTTGGGGTGCTCATTGTGGAGAGTTGAGGGCCCAAGGGAAGTGGAACCCTCAAACTTCCTGTTCTTCCAATCTGTTGGAGCTCGGGGCCGCCAGGGAGGCCCTTTTTAGTCTTCCTTCCCGTAGTTCGGGGCAAAAGAGTCCGGCTTCTAATGGACAACAAAACAGCAGTGTCTTATGTAATGAAGCAAGGTGGGACGAGGAGCCTGTCCCTCCTTCAAGTGACGGCGGAGATATTCAGTTTTGCCGAAGTCCACCTGGCGGATCTGATAGCAGTCTGTCTCCCCGGAGTTCAGAATTCCATGGCCGATTTCCTGAGTCACAGGTTCTCCCACAACTCAGAGTGGATGCCGAACCCGAAATACCTGGAGCAAATCTTCAGCCAATGGGGGGTGCCCGAGGTGGATCTGATGGCAACTCCAACTAATCGTCAGGTGCCAAGATTCTTTTCCCGGTATTATTGTCCTCAGGCGCTGGGGCAAGATGCACTATCTCAGAGATGGAACTTCAACTTGGTCTACGTGTTCCCTCCCACAGCACTGATTCTCAGATGCCTGCTGAAGATAATGGAGGACGAGGTCACGGCGATAGTGGTCGCTCCGTTTTGGCCAAGGAGGCCGTGGTTTTCGTTCCTCCGTCACCTGGCGAAATTTCCTCCGGTCAGGTTGCCCCAAGCCTGGGACCTGCTTCAGCAGAACGGCCAATTTCATCCCGATCCGGCCCGCCTGGTCTTGACTGCCTGGCTGTTGAGCGGAGCAAGCTAGATGGCTTGAACATCCCCGAATCGGTAGTGGCCACCTTGCTTACAGCACGAAAGCCTTCTACGAACAGAACCGAGTTTGGAGGAAGTTTGAAGGATTAGCTACCCAACAGGGGTTCTGGTTTCAGGTGCCATCAGTGACGGACGTTCTAAAATTCCTTCAGTCTGGTCTAGATACGGGTTTGAGCTATAATACCCTGAAGGTCCAGGTTTCCGCGCTTACTGCCCTGACCGACGTTCCTTGGGCGAGGGATTCTTGCCGAAAGTATCTACGCAATTTCATTTTAACTGGCAGTCAGTACTTCCGGTTCTTCCTCAGGCAGCAGGCGATTTGGAGGACTCGACTCTGTGGGACTTGGATCTCAAAACCGTTCTGCAGACATATTTGCTAAGAACAGGTCCATTCAGGAAGTCGGAGGCTCTCTTTATATACCCATCGGGCTCCAGGAAAGGCATGCCAGCATCTTCCAGAGTAATTTCTTCATGGGTGGTAAAAGCGATCCAAGCAACATACTCCCTCGAGGGCCTCTCCCCTCCACAGGAGATCAGTGCGCATTCAACCAGGGTGGTCTCATCCTCCTGGGCAGCCTGGTGTAAAGTGCCGGCAGATGAGATTTGTAAGGCGGCAAGTTGGAGTTCTCCGAATACATTCATCAAGCATTACAAGCTGGATGTTGCCTCCCAGTCCAATGCCTTGGGGACTTCAGTATTATCCTCGGTTCTTTCTGAGCGTCAATAAAAAAATTTTCTGAGCAGCACCTGGTGTCTATTTTTGAGGTTTATCTTGCCCTCCCATGCTGTATGCTAGTTAAATCCTGAGGTGTGCTGACATGGGGCTGAGCCAGGAAAACGGAAAATTGTTATCAAATACTTACCATAAATTTCCTTTCCTGGCTCTGCCCCATGGCAGCACATTCCCACCCGGGTCCGTCGCAAGCTAGTTACAGAACACCATCTCCAGGTACTGCTGTCCTTTTATGCTCTATTCAGGGATGTCCTATACGGAGTCAAGGGGGCGGGGTTGACCTGAGGTGTGCTGCCATGGGGCAGAGCCAGGAAAGGAAAATTACGGTAAGTATTTTATAACAATTTTCCATTTTCAATTTAAACAAATAAGTTGTTTCAATAAGGTTCTTATTTTATCTAAGAACAAAAAAAAAAAACCCACCTGTTCTGGATAAATTCTGAATGAAGCAAACCGATTAAGAGAATCAGCTGCTGCCTCAGAGTTTTGATGAAAACAAGACGCAAAATGCATCAAGGAGTTAAATAGCTCTGTAAAATTAACAAAACCACAATTTGTTTACTGGTCTATAATCTTTTCTATACACTTCTGATTAAGGCAGCATAGACTGGCTGATCTCACCTGCAATTCAATAAAGAATGACCACCATTTGCTTCTATTTGAATTGTAGAGGTTCCCTTCAAGCACAGCATATGTGCAGAAAAATGGCACCTGTCCAGAAAGCAACACAATATGCAATTGAGAATTATACCATTAAGGTTAGCCTAAATATTGTGGTTTGTTGGCACATCAATTATTTTGGCACAAAAAGTTTTTACCTTGTCTTCTGAATTGTTTTAGGAGTTTGTCCGTCAGGGCAAGCGGCTGCAGCAAACCAGTCGCCGCCTCGAGGGGTTTAAATACCCCCTCCACTCGGACGGCGTGTGATGTTGCCGCCCGAGTGCGTACGCCTATTGGTTGCCTTCCCAAGGATTGGTGTCCAAAAGCGGCACCACAATTGCATCAAGCAATCGCGCCATGACATATAGGTCACATGGCCCGGAATCGGTAATCGCGCATGCCGTGGCCATCTCTATGGAGGAATTAATACAAAAAAAGTTAAGGGCAACAGATGGAACATACGTACGAAAAGGCCGTGGCCATCTTTGAAGCTCCTCTTTATATAGTGAGTAAATTAAAGCGGAGTATATGTATGAAACTGGAAATGGCGCTGCTTAGCGTTTTGGATGTAAGATTTCTTGATTTCTAAAATGAATGTGCTAGTATCATGTGCTAGTATAAACAAAAAAATTATTATATATCTTGTGTTGTGTAGGTAAAGTGGTGAATGTGTTGATATTCAAAGTGCATACGTGTAAACCATTTTTAAAATTCTGCCATATTTATCATATAAAACCTGTGTATTATAATAAAAAACTTTTCCACACTATATAGTCCAATAAATATAAGGTGCAACTTCCGCTGATTGGTAATCTTCAAGATGTTAATTCATATTCATTAAATTTGTTCATATATTGTCATCAGTTCATATAATGCAGTTCATTGAAAAAGGTGCTTTTAGTGCTGAAAGTGCTGTTTGCCGTTCCTTCTGCTTGTTTATATATAATGTGACTTCTTGTGAAACACCACTCGTGCTCCCCACCTGGGACCCTCCTTACCAGAGGGCACTACCCCTGCAGGGGTGAAGTGCCTGTCTTTATATCCTTGTGTGGTTGATCCTCTGCTCCTGTTGTTCCGCTCCGTTTACAGGATCCGATCTCCTCGATGTTACAGGGAAAAGCATAGAAAGGAGTCCATAGTGTAATTTGCTTAAAATCCGGTTTATTTATTTAAAAATTGATAAGAGAAAAACAGGATATGGTTCATGTCTATGACACAGCAGGATATCAGCTCACTTCAGTATAAGCAGTCCGTGCTGAACCCATGAAAGTTGTGAGCCCTATGTTTGAAAATATATACGTCCTCTGTCCTGTCACAGATCCGGATAGAGTATGGCAGCGTCCGTCTCCTTTGAGGGAGATCCCTGCGGCTTCCTGTACTCCCTGGGCTTGCTTCACTCCCCACTCAGCGATCTCGGATGTGACGTAGGGACGTCCAGCTAGCAGTCATCTGACACGTTTCGTCATCTGACGTTATCAAAGGCGACACTAATGTATTAATTTAGGTTATTGTTTTTTTGGACCCACTAAACTGGGGGGCAAAGTGTCACTACCAGCCCCATTCTATACACAAGATTGGGCCAGGGCAATGCCCCGGGCATCCGAATGACCACCCGCCCCGGGAGTATGGAGACCACGCAGCTATCCAATTTCACACTGCTAATGAGACAACAAGAAGTGTATCTTCACCACAGAGGTAAACAATAAATAATACAGAATATAACATTTTTAATTAATGAACAAAGGAGACTACATTCCATTGCTATCCCTCATCACTTGCATAGAGCATCTCTATCTTTTTAACCACTTCATATCCAGGCCATTTCTGGCACTCCTCTCCTACATGTAAAAATCATCATTTTTTTTGCTAGAAAATTACTTAGAACCCCCAAACATTATATATGTTTTTTTAGCAAAGATTCTAAGGAATAAAATTGTTGCAACCTTTTATGTCATGCGGTATTTGCGCAGCGATTTTTCGAACGCGTTTTTAAAAAAAAAAAAAAAACTTTCATGAATTAAAAAAAAACAAAACAGTAAAGTTAGCCTAATTTTTTTTTTCATAATGTAAAAGATGATGTTACGCCAAGTAAATAGATACCCAACATGTCACATTTTAAAATTGAGCACACTTGTGGAATGGCGCCGAACTTTGGTACTTAAAAATCTCCATAGGCGATGCTTTAAAAATTTTTACAGGTTAGGTTTTTTGAGGTACAGAGGAGGTCTATGGCTAGAATTATTGCTCTCACTCTAACGCACGCAGTGATACCTCACATGCAAGCAAGCTCGCGGGGAAGGGGCGCTTTAATTTTTTTTTTTATTTCTTATTTTACTTTACTTTTTATTTTTACACTTTCACTTTAATTTTTTTTTTTGATCACTTTTATTCCTATTACAAGGAATGTAAACACCCTTATAATAGGAAAAGTGTGTGACAGGTCCTCTTTATGGAGAGATGCAGGGTCTATAAGACCCTACATCTTTCCTGTAGACTGGAGAGGCTGAGACCAGATTAAAAAAACGGAAGATCTCAGCCTTTCCTTCTCCTTTAACTGGCATTGTTTACTTCGGAGACCCGGACGTGACGTCATGACATGCGCCCGGGCCTCCGAGAGCCATAGAGATGACCGAGGGCCATCTGTCACTCGGAAATCTCTGGTATCTTGTTCCGGCAGCAGACGATTTCTTCTCCCAGTCACCGATGCTCAGGTGAGTCGGGAGAAGCACCGGTGGGCGGCGGGAGGGGGGGATGTCCCCTCCCGTCACCTGTAAGAATGATCAAGCGGCTGAACTGCCGCTATGATCAATCTTACGGTGATGGGAATCGCCTGCTCTAAAAACTATACCTCAATGATGCCTGCAGGTGCCGGCATCATTGAGATATCACCAATGAAATCCCAGGACGTACATGGACGTCCTAAGGATCTGAACTGGTTAAAGAAAAGGTTTAAAGCTTAGGGCCTCATTTAACCCAGGGTATTTTTGTGGCTGATAAATTGAATATGCATTTTGCTTCTCTTTGTAAAAGCAATTTATCAATATTTCCTCCTCTCTCATTTCCTGGAATATATTCCAGGGCAAAAAACGTATTTAAGGAGGCGTCAAACTGGTGATATAACCCCATATGGCAACTGATCGGACTTTCAAATTTTTTTGCCAAAACTAATTTTACATGGTCTCGGATTCTGTGAAAGAACGGCCTTTCTGACTTGCCAACATAGAACATTCCACATTGGCATTCCATATAATATACAACACCCACAGACTGGCAGTTGGCAAAAAAGAGGGTTGGTAGATATATCCATTTGGCAATTTTATTTGTTTGGTTTTCCAAATGTATTGGCAAAAATTGCATTTATTGCATGGAGCCATGCCTGTTGGCTGTGGGCGTCTTGTATATCCAGTGGGGGGCAAAATGACTGTGATCTAGCTGGTCCCTTAGTGATCTAGATCTTCTAAAGGTAATCTCTGGGTAATCTTTAATGTATTTGCTGACAGTTTTATCGCCTGTCAGCAAATACTAATATTTGCCTAGGATATTCCTGACTTGTTGATGCTGACCAGAATACCTGGTGATCAGTCTTACATTTGAGTCATCCTTTTTGATTTTCTTTTTGTGTATTAATGTTTGTCTATTTTGACCATTAGCTCTTTGGTATGCCCCCTTAAGTAGGGATCTACTGTAGCCCCTATTGAGAAGGCATTGTTGTAAGGCTTTTGCTTCTATTTCAAAATCTTCTGGCCTAGAGCAATTACACAAGGCGCAAATATTGAATATAGGGAATGCTGGCAATCAAAGGCCCTGGATGTGAACTGTTTGCACTTAAGATGGTGTTGCCTGATGACGGCTTCCTATACAGAGTAGATCCTAGGTTTCCATCCTCGTCCACAAAAATCTGTATATCCAAAAAATTAACTACTTGCTGATGGTAAGCAATTGTAAAATTAAGATTATAATCATTATTTTGTAAGCCATTCAAAAAGGCAATTAGATCCACTTGAGATACTGTCCAGGCCAAAAAGATGTAATCTATGAATCTTTTTCCAAAGGGCTATCTTCTCTAGATATTTCTGCAAATCTTCTCTGGCAAAAATATTCCACCCCCCCAGATACAGGTTGGCATAAGACGGGGCACACCAAGTCCCCATCGCTACCCCCTGTATCTGGAGGTAGTGGGAGAGATTGAACATGAACACATTGTTATTCAGGGTGAATCTCAGAAGGTTGAGGATGAATTGATTGTATGAGGCCACGTGGTGCCTCTCTCTGATATGAAGCCCTCCACAACTCTGACCCCCCATTCATGAGGGATGGAGTTGTAGAGGGCCTCAACATCTATAGTAACTAGCCACGCACCTTTTGGCACATCAATGCCATCAACGGCATGAATCAAATCCCTAGTCTCCTGGATATGGGATGTCAGAGATTTAACGTGCGGCCTTAAATAATCATCGACCAGTTGGCTTGCAGGTTCTGTTAAGCAATCATTCCCTGACACAATTGGCCTCCCTGGAGGCTGAATGAGGCTCTTGTGTATTTTTAGTAGAACATACAGAGTAGGTGTTTTTGGAGTTTTTACAGCTAAATATTCAAAAGTCTTTTTTGTCAATCTCTTCAGTGTTTTCACATGAAAAGATATAATAAAATATTTAAAAAAACGTGAGGGGTGTACTCACTTTTGTGAGATACTGTGTGTGTGTATATATATATATATATATATATATATATACAGTGTGGACTTTTTTTATCCTCCTGTCTGTAACCATAATGTAGTGTATATAATAACCGTGACTCATTGCTTATTTTATTATATAATGAACAAGCTTTTCTGAAGTCTTGTTTAATTGTCATGCTGACTGTGGTTCTGAGAGCAGATCAGCACCTACAATTTTCCATAGATACATCAATTATTGCTTCCACATTTTTGTTTAAAAAGTACTGACTACATGTTTTTCATTTCTGCATTATGAGGCCTAAAATACAGGTAATTGAGGATATGAAACAAGGCAGAACATAATGTGACAGTAAAATTAGGAAGTTCAACAATCAACAACAGTTAAATAAGCAAATTGTAAACAATAATAGGTTAAAGGACCAGAAGTCTCCATTTGCAATGTCACCCTCAGTCAAGGGTGGCAATGACAGTCCAATGTGCATCCTATTCCTTCTGGGAACACATTGATTCCAATGTTCTTTGGAAAGGTAACGCAATCTCCTGTGCAGTTTATCCATTTAGAAAAGCTGTGAGAATAGAACCATGTGTGCTGACACTACTGACGTGAACAGATCCTGTTTCCAGACCAGTTATTTAAAACAAAAATCTTCCCACAATATTATACATATATTTAACACATTTTACATGTACATTTAACTAATTTTAGATATGCTATACTTAATAAAAGGTAATTTAGGGAGGTGAAGAGAGGGGTAGAGGAGTTGGACCAGTATGACATGCAAGAAGGAAGGGGATGTGCTAGGAAATTGACTCTTCCTGGAGTAGTCACATTTTCTAGCAAGTTCAAAGGCACAGTACAAGTGAATAAAAATTTAATTTATGGAAAAGACAAACACAGCATGTAAGAATTTAAAATACTTGATTTTTCTATGGAGGCAGACACAGAAAAGGAGAAAAGCATTGGCGGAGGAACGTCAGAAGCAGAGGTTCAGGGCCAGGTAAGTATATCATGTTTATTTTATTTAAAAAAAAAAAATAACAGTTACAACCGCTTTAACCACTTCAGCCCCGGAAGGATTTCCAGCTTTAGGACCGGAGCCCTTTTTGCGATTCAGTGCTGCGTCGCTTTAACTGACAATTGCGCAGTCATGCGACGTTGTACCCAAACGAAATTTGCGTCCTTTTTTTCCCACAAACAGAGCTTTCTTTTGGTGGTATTTGATCACCGCTGTGTCATTTCTGATCGCCGCTATAAACAAAAGAAGAGCGACAATTTTGCAAAAAAAAACCCAAATTTCTTACTTTTTCCTAAAATACAAATCCAAAAAAAAAAAATAAAAAAACATTTTTTTTTACCCTTTTTGGCCGATTTATATTCTTCCTCATATTTGCGATAAAAAAAATCGCAATCGGCGTTTATTGATTGGTTTGCGCAAAAGTGGTCGCGTTTACGGATGATGAGAATTCATTTTTGGGGTTTTTAATTTTTTTTTATTTTTTACTAAAAATGGCGGCGATCTGCGATTTTTTGCGGTACTGCGATATTGCAGCGGACATGTCGGAACGTTTTGACACTTTTTTGGGACCATTGGCATTTATACAGCGATCAGTGCTATAAAAATGCACTGATTACTGTGTTAATGCCATTGGCAGTGAAGGGGTTAACCTGCAGGGGGCGCGCTAAGGGTTAACTATGTTCCCTGGGCGTGTTCTAACTGTATGGGGGACTGCCTATCTGGGGAAGGGAAGTTATCACAGCCTTCACGTAAAGGAAGGCTGTGATCACAGCCCTTCCCCCTCACACAGAGCGGAGGTCCGTGTTTGCATACACGGACCTCCGCTCATTCGCTCCGGGGGGGGCATCGCGGGTGGCCGGCGGCAATCGAAGCCGCCGCACCCGCTCCCTGGCCCCCCCTGGACACAGTGAGCGCGCGGGCGTGCCTCCGGCGGCGCGCGCGCGCTCACTATACACGTTCCCGCAGCCGCCGTCGTATGACGGCGATTTGCGGGAACGAGCCACTTTACCGCCGTCAGATGCCGATTGGCGGTCGGCAAGTGGTTAAGCAAACTTCACAGATCTAAACCAGGTACTAAATTTGTAATGGCCTGGAAGACAGATTTCATATGGTGTGCCCTGCATCACTTATGCCAGACACAGGGCATCCATAGGACTTCATTTCCCAAGAGAGCTAAGTCATGGTGAAAGTATTATTCACAATTCCAAGGGAGGAGGAGTTGAGTGTAGCCAGCCCTGAATTGCAGAAAGGAGTTGGTAGCCCTGCTGTGCTGTTGGCTGATGAATCAAAGGCAAAGTTGTTTGCCCATACTTACACACATGTTTGGTGCAAACCTCATACCAACTGTGAAGCAAGGTGGTGAACATATAACTTGCTGCTATAAATTGCTGCCTCAGGGCCTGCACAGCTTGTATTCATCAAGTCAACTATACTGTCTGCATTATGTTCAAGTGTGCTTAAAGAAAATGTAAGCCCAACTGTCCAAGAGTTGAAGTTTAACCAAAAATGGATCTTTTAAAATGACCATAAACGTCATGACGCGCACTGGAAAACCCACAAAGGAATGACCTAGTGAAAGCCCTGATTTGAATCCCATTGAAATGCTTAGGGGGGATATGAAAGGAGCAGATAATGCAAGGATACCCAAAAAACATTGTTTAGCATGGAGAAGTGATCAAAATTTTCAAAAATTCAATATCAAAAACTGATGGACAGTTTTGCAAAATTCTTATGAAAACATATTTTTGCTACAGGGGGCAATACCCGCTACTGAGGGCAAGGGTATACTTACTTTTTTTCTCATTGCATCTGTTATTTTTTAAATAATAGTCTGGTAAAAGTTCTTCAACAGTAACAGCTTCACAACACAGAACAACTCCTTCAAGCCTTGCTGCCCCCTGAGGACTGGGTCCTGAAACCAACTATAAAACACAAGTGAAAGAGGGCGCACCAGCCTAGTGCATTATCCCATGTAACATTTATTATCAATCCACAGGTGTACATAAGGCTCAGCATACTCCAATGCTCAGGAGAACTTCACTGGGATCCTAGCTGGCTTACATGTTTCGAGGGCTATACCCTCTTCTTCAGAGCCTTCTGAAGTAAGAGGGTATAGCCCTCGAAGTGCTACCGATGTGTAGCTCCCTATGCTGTTTTATTCACATGGCTTGTGAGTATATTTTAATGTGGATTAATAATAAATGTCACATGGTATAATGCACTAAGCTGGTGTGCCCTCTTTTGCTTGTTTTTTATCTCTGTAAAAAAATGGCCTGAGAGGAGCAGTGCCAATGTATACGTACATGTATGTCCTCCTACATCGGCCTCTGGTGCATGCTCTCTAGAGTACGCAGTGACACAATCTGTGACCTGCTATATCCACAAGGCACAGCAAATTACTAATTGTGATACTAGGCTGCTGGTACCACATGATCGCTGTGGCCAATCACAGTCACATAAGGAAACAATGCTGTCATTGTTTACTACTGTGTGAGACATGCAGCCCTGTACTATGTGATAGCTGTGATCAATCACAGAATCACAGTAGTAAACAAGGTTTCATGAATGAAACCTCTAGACATTTACCATCATTGTAGATTTAAATAGATGAATTAGTAATCTGACCGTTAAACAGTATTGCAACATCCAAGCTCTTAAAATTAAAAATAATAATATTCATGATGACTTGGACCCAGATTACCCTCAGGAACAATCATTAGACACCATATCACTTAACGATATCGGTACTGCTTACGTGAACCTGTGCACAAAAGATGAGGAAGATTAATTTCTTCTTCTTCCCTAATATAACATACACGATTTTGTCAATCCTACCTTTGCAAAGGGCCCATATGTGCAAAGCTTTTATCAGGTAGTATACACAGACATTCTACGAATGTGTAAATGGACCCCCAATCCTTCATATCCATCATCCAATCTCATGGCCTCCGAGACAATAGCACTCCGGAACCTTGACCAAAATCACGACTTAAAGCGGAGTTCCACCATAGGATGGAACTTCTGTGGATCGGATCCCCCCCCCCCCGGTATCCGCTCCCACTTCCGGGTAAAACAGCCGCAACCTTGTGTGGCGATCTACGAAATGTCCGGCCATCCTCCTTCCCCCTCCCCCCCACGCTGCCCTCTGGGAGACACACAGATCCAAGAAGACAGCAGGGACCATTCAGAAAGCACAGCACGACTCGCTAATGTGCAGTAGGAACAGGGACATTACGAATACCTCATAATGCTAATTGGTCTTTGCAACGCTCCAACAGTTTTTCAGGAATTCATCAACAATGTCCTTCGAGATATGTTACAGCAATGTGTCGTGGTTTATCTTGACGATATTCTCATATATTCTAAATCCCTAAAAAGCCACCACACAGACAGAGAGAGATAATAACCTGTATTGTAAGTTGGAAAAGTGTGAGTTCAACCGTGAACAGGTTACATTTCTGGGTTATGACATTTCTACTGCTGGTTTTTCAGTGGACCCAGAGAAACGATCTGCAGTTCTACAGTGGCCTCGACCCGTAGGTCTACGTCCGCTACAACATTTTCTTGGCTTTGCCAATTATTATCGGAAATTTAATTGGGAACGTCTCTTCTCTAGTCAAACCCCTGACTGATATGACCAGAAAGGATGGTAACCCACAGATTTGGTCTCCGGATTCCATTAAAGCCTTTGAGTCTCTCAAGGCTGCCTTTCTTTCAGCTCCTGTGCTGGCACATCCTGATCCTATGTTACCCTTCATTCTTGAGGTTGATGCATCTGAGACTGGAGTAGGTGCCCTTCTGTCTCAACATCCTACCTCTGAGGGTGCGTTGCATCTTTGTGGCTACTTTTCCAAGAAATTGTCTCCTGCAGAATGTAATTACGAGATTGGGGACAGAATTGTTAGCTATCATTATAGCCCTTAAAGAATAGAGGCATCTCCTCCATGGTACCACTGTGCCGGTCCTCATTTTGACTGACCATAAGAATCTCACATTCTTGTCTAAGGGCAAAACGCTTATCTCCCAGAAGGGCACGACGGGCTCTTTTTCTGTCAAGCTTCAGTTACATAAACTCATTCTTACCCAGTACTAATAATGTAAGGGCTGACGCATTGTTGCAACAGTTTTCCTCTGCTTCCAAGATGGAGCCGGTTCCTGCTCCTGTGATACCCCCCAATCGTATTCTGGCTACTGTACGTACTAGTCTCACTTTACCTTTTGGTGACAGAATTCTTACCACTCATATCCATTCTCCTGCCGGGAAACCTGGTGACTTTGTCCCTGAGAATCTCTGCACTGCTGTGCTCCAGACTTACCATTCTCCCAAGGCAGCTGGCCACCCAGAGAAGTATCGACCCATTTGGTCTATTTCACAACAATTGTGGAGGCCTAGTCTCCGCACTGATGTAACTGCATTTATAGCTGCTTGTTCCGTGTGTCAGTAAGACACCACGACACCTTCCAGTGGGCCTCCTACAACCCATACCCAATGGAGAGAGGCCTTGGACCCACCTGTCTATGGATTTCATTGTAGAGTTACCCAATTCCCAGGGCAACACATGTATTCTTATGGTGGTTAATTGGTTCTCAAAAATGTTGCATTGTATTCTACTAAAGAAGTTGCCCACATCCAAAGAACTGGCATCCATTTTTGCTTGGTAGATCTTTCGGTTACATGGGCTACCCAAGGTTATCATCTCTGACCGGGGTAGCCAGTTTGTTTCCACGTTTTGGCGAGCTTTTTGTGCACAGTTAGGAATTCAGTTTCCTTCTCCTCTGCGTATCACCTGCAGTCAATGGGGCAGCAGAACGAGCCAACCAAGCCTTGGAGCAGTTTCTGTGTTGCTATATTTCTAACCACCATAACAACTGGTCAGACCTCCTACCTTGGGCAGAGTTTGCTCACAATAGTGCCATCAATACGGCTTCCCGATTGTCTCCGTTTATGTTGAATTATGGTTTCCAACCATCCATGTTGCCTGACACTTTTGTTCCCCAGAGAATTCCTGCATTAGAGGAGCATCTCTGTGATCTTTGTTCCACTTGGTTGCAGGTCCAAGAGTCCTTGTGAGGTGTCATTGATAGGTACAGACTCCATGCTGACCACAGATGCCTACCTGCGCCTTCCTACCAGGATGGGGAGAGGGTCTGGCTGTCATCTCGTAATATATGACTCCTTGTTCCATCACTGAAACTGGCACCATGGTTTATTGGGCCTTTCCATATTCTCTGTAGGATCAACCCAGTGGCTATGTGGTATGTGTTATGCATTAGGCCTTCCTTCTAAAATGAATATTTCAAATGTTTTTCATGTCTCATTATTAAAACCTTTGGTGTGCAACCGCTTCACCACCTTGGTACCACATGCTTGCCCTGTGTAGGTTGTGAACCATGAGGAGTATAAGATACAATCAATCATTGACTCCCGTAGGTTCCGTGGGTGTATATGGTACCTGGTTCATTGGAGAGGGTACAGTCTGGAGGAACGCTCTTGGGTCTCAGCCTTGGACGTACATGCGCCTGTCCTCCTCCATGCTTTCCATAGACATTTTCCCCTCAAACCTGGTGGCCCACTGAGGGGGAGGGGTCATTGAGGAGGGGGTACTGTCAGGGCTGGGCTCTTTCTTCTCAGTGCACAGGTTGCTCAGCTCTCAGTTAATTGCCAGCACTCATTGTTCCACATAGGCTCACCTGGTGATCATTTCCTACAAAAGAAACATGTTAAAAGACACCCAGGCAGACCACCACGCATTAACGGGGTAGTTCAGTAACAGAACAATATCCCCAAGAGGTGTGGTTCCTTAAGGTTATACATGCAACATGTAAAAAACAGAGATTAAAGATCACCAAGAAACCTTATGGAGGAACGACATGGACATAAAAATATCAGCTTTATTGAAAATGATGTTAAAAGGTAAATGCAAAAAGACTACACTTGTGCAAAAGGTTAAAATATGACAATGTTGTCAAACAGCTCTGAGACCTGCCGACAGCACACCACATACAACCACCGCAAACAGCACACAATGCATCTGTGGGGATTATTAGGCTCATCCACAATCCATGGCGTAAGGGATGAATGGGAGTATAGGGACTCCTGATTGTCACTCAATCCAAGGAATCTATCCCCCGGGAATGAATCCGTGACGGTAAATAAATCAAATTCCACCGCTGTGAAGGGAATGGCTTAAAACACCCACTATGGCGAGTAATGCAGGCTGGATGGGAGGAATGAAGTGGAAGCAGTTGGCTCAACCCTCAATTGGGTATGTAGGAAAGTGGCATGAACGAACCACGGGCTAGTCTATGCAGTAAGCACAGAACAAGGGATTCCCATCCGTGAAGGCTGGTGTGTATAAACAGGTGGCAGCTTGAACAAACAAGTTCCTTGTACCATTCACTTGGCAGCATGGAACCTCCATACATAATTATGCTCACCACCTCGTGTCTCCCGGTAATCATTCAGGCCTTCATGTCTTATGGATTCTGTGATTGCCAGAATAAACTTCCATGATTGCAGTAACTTATAGCCATCTAGTCCATCAAACCAGACCTGCTTCCCAGTAGTTCAGCGGGGTAGGTGAGTGGATCGGCAGGGTCACCCGAGCTGCAGGGTGACGTCATGCTAAAGTGTTTCGCCCGCCTATCAGCGAGCTTCTTCGGAGCAAGGAGAGGCCAGTGGGTCGGACCTTAAGTATCCCATAGAGGACTGACATATTTATGTGCTGTCCCCAGAGTACACTCCCTTCACAGACACTCCATGTGTCTGTGAATGGACCACAACCATTCAAAATACAAGGTGCATATAAAGAGCGATCCACATGCTAATTGTTGGTCACAAAAGAGGACATCAAACGATCAGTTCACTGGAGTTCTATACCCATAATGTAAGTACTTATAACGCCACTGTACTGAATAGAACTTACAAAAGGACTACAAAGAGAACATGATAAAGATTGGAATTATCATTTATGGCAAATACCTTTAGTTGGGGGTCTATGCTTCTAAAAACACAGATTAATTGCATTATATGGTGTCAAAATCCCCCCTTTTCAGGGGGAGGTTCCGAACATAAATGTTGTGGGAGATTAGCTCGTAGGGATCACTTTTCAGAGGAAAAGATTCAGCATGGAGGTCAGTTTCTTTACAATCTGGCAGCTTGCCAGGTTTATTACAGGTTTGCAAGCTCAAAACACATTTAAAAAAGGGGAAAAAACCTTGCTGTCCGGCGCTAAACTAAACAATCAGGTTCCTCTCTATGCAGTGTGGGGCTGTCTCCGATACCCGCAAAACATTAGCACAGTGCAGACCTTTATCTTTGAGTCCAAATTAGCACACAGAGCTCACTCAGCTTTCTCCCTCTGAGATCCAGAACAGAGCTCCCCTCTGCTCTCTTCCTGGTCATTAAATGCAGGTGATGAGGGGTTTGAGTGGACCAGAAAATTCAGGCCGGAACCAGCTCTGCCACGGTGGTAGGCAAAACCCGGGTCGGGTCGCCGGCCCATTATTGCGCCTCGCATAACGTCACAATGCCTTTGACCTTCAAACCACTTGGATTGCCATTATGGAAATGCTTAAAATGGGCCGCCAGAGGGCGTTCAACCTCCTTTTTGTTTATGCTGTTAATATGCTCACCAATCCAGATTTTTAATGGTCTTTTTGTTTTCATAATATAAGCTTTTTCACATGGGCAAGTGAACATATAGATCACCCTTGTGGTAGAACAATGAATAAACTGTCTAACCCTGAAGTGTTTGCCACTATCTGCATTTGAAAATCTGACGGTTTCGTTAGTGTATTTACGGATGCCACATCTCCCACATGTATAGATGCCTGGTTTAATAGACAGTTCGGCCAGCCAGTTGGTGGTGGGGGTCCTTCGGAATTCTGAATGGACCAGACTATCCTGTAAATTTCTGGCACGTTCTGCCACCATCAAGGGGTATGGGCCAACTATCTCCTGCAGCAACGGGTCTTGGTTAAGACATGCCAATGTTTGGCTAAAATTTCCCTGACCTGACCCAACTGGGAGCCAAACTTGGTAATAATCCTCTCTGGGTCCATTGAGGATGGGGAGTCCTTAAATGGTTTACTACTGGTGATCATTTCCTGCTCGTCAAGTCCAGCCCACAGCCAGCCCCTTATGGCTATTTAAACTGCCTGGTTCATTTCTTCCGTGCCTTTGCCTTGGTCAAACACATCTGTAGACTCTCTGCTGTGTTCCTGTTGAAGACTTGCCTGGCTGATGTCCCTTCTGGATACTGATCCTGTCTACTGCCTTTGACTACGCAGATCTCTGGCTTCCTGATTTACTGGCTTGTTCTGACTACCCGCTTTGGCTACCGTACCCTGGCTATGTTTTGACTACGTTTACTATTTGTACTATTTTTACCATTTAATTAAAAGGTATGATTTTTAGTGCATTTTATGTCTCTGTCTGATTCATGGTTCCTGACACTTACGTAACGGACCGCATACACCTTTTAGACATGCTAAAGATTATCCCTGGGAGTCCTCATATTTGTGGCTTACTGTCCCCGCTTCTGAGGTTTCCCCTCCTTTTTTGTTTCTTGGTTTCATATTTTGTTGGACGTGGTGCTCCAACCATAGGCCCTCCACTTGCTCATTATTTCTTTGGTCTACTGTGGATGTTAACTCACTGTACACCCCCATACCCTATGATGTCGGCCTGAGGGCAGTCCAACATTTCCTCAACTGTGACCCACTTCTCAATCTACAACAAGCACAGTTCATTTTGGAGGCAACTAAATATTGTCTTACCTACAGTTATTTCGAATTTAATGGTGATGGGCCTTTGGGAACACCTATTTATTTGGCAAAATAATCCATATGCAGCCCACCTCAATTTTTATTTTTATACATACAATGTTGTGATCATCTGGAATGATCCAGACACTTATTACAGTCATTTATAGAACATTGCAATTCTAGTAATATGGGATGGGAATCCTTTACCTCACTCTGCGATGCAGAAAAAATGCCTTTTTTTAACAAACCCACAGCCGGCAACTGTTATCTATATTATAAGAGCTGTCACCATCCTCGATGGGTCAAAAACATACTTAAAAGCCAATTTTGCCACTGGAAACATAACTATATCTCTCCCACCCAGCTTTTAAAAGACAGATTTCATGAAAAAGGTTATCCCAGTAGGAAGTGTTTTTCCTTTTATCTGACCAGTGAGGCCAAAGTAGACAGAGTGCAGTTCAAACATCTCTGTGTGTGAGAGAAAGACTTGGTTATACAGTGCCTTGAAAAGTATGTGAAAAGTGTGGTGTGCATTTGTATTCAGCCCCCCTGAGTCAATACTTTGTAGAACCACCTTTTGCTGCATTTTACAGCTGCAATCTTTTTGGGTATGTTTCTAGCAGCTTGGCACATCTAGAGAGTGAAATCTTTGCCCATTCTTCTTTGCAAAATAGCTCAAGCTCTGTCAGATTGGTTGGAGAGCGCCTGTGAACAGCAATTTTCAAGTCTTGCCACAGATTCTCAATTAGATTTAGGTCTGGACTTTGATTGGGCCATTTCTAATAGGTTTGTGCAATTAATTTCATTCCGAATTTTGCGAAATTCGGCAATTTGGATGAATTCCAAATTACAAATTTCCAAACTTTTGCTTTTCCGATTTGAAAATTCAGAAATTTGGTAATTCGCGGTAATTCTGCAATTTCAGTAATTCGCTGTAATTTGGCAATTGCAGTAATTCGCCAGTTGCGGTAACTGTGGTAATTCTGAAATTCGCCAATTGCGGTAATTCGGAAATTCAGCAATCGGAGCAGCAGAAAATCCAAAATTCGGAAATACAAAAAAAAGAACATTTGAAATAATAACCAACTAATAAATAACTATTAAATTATAGGTATTGGAATTTCCTTGAAAAGTTGGCTGTTAGTGATAAATTTCATATTTAAGTTCACTAACAGCCAATTTTTCAAAGAAATTCCCATACTTGTTATTTATTATTATTTCAAATGTTCTTTCTTATTTCCAAATTTTGGTAATTCGGAAATAAGAAAGAACATTTGAAATAATAATAAACAACTATTAAATTATAGGTATTGGAATTTCCTTGAAAATTTGGCTGTTAGTGAACTAAAATATGAAATTGATCACTAACAGCTATATTTTCAACGAAATTCCAATACCTATAATTTAATAGTTATTTATTAGTTAGTTATTATTTCAAATGTTCTTTGTTATTTTTGAATTTTTGGATTTCCAAATTTTCAAATTTTTGAATTTTGAATTTTCGGCTGTTCTGATTGTCGAATTTCCAAATTACCGAAATCGCCCAATTATCGTGAATTACTGCAATTGCTGTGAATTTCCAAATTTTTTGAATTTCCGAATTCCCGAATTTCCGTAAAAATAAAAAACGAACAGAACGAAAACGAAAACAAACGCATTTTTCAGCCATGCACAAGTTTAATTTCTAACACATGACTATGTTTTGATCTAAACCAGCGGTTCTCAACCTGTGGGTCGCGACCCCCTGGGGGGTCGATTGCCTATTTCCAGGGGGTCGCGAACGCTGTTGCAATCTGGGCAGACCCGACTCTGTATGTACACAGTAATGTCGGGTCCATCTCAGCCAGCAAGCAGGGCTGGTACAAGGAAGTAAAGAATGCACTGGGCGGTACCATTTACTGGAGGCGGGGTGCAGGAGAAGAGCTGGTTTTGCTGCTAAAACCAGGCTAGACATGTACACTAACTGTCTGTACACATCACCCGAGCTACAGAGCTAATGGCTGCAGCATGTGCTGAGTGCTTTCCTGCACCCAGCACAAGCCTGTGAGCAGCCAGCCCTACCCTTCACCTCCCTGCCAGATGGACTAATCCTCCGTCGGACAGGCGATTCCTAGTCCTGAACGGCGTGACGTCAGCAAGAGGCTGGATGGTAGTGGAGCTGTCTGCCGGAGCTGTGAACTGAAGGAGGAGGGAACCAAGGAGTGCATCGGAGATCACACAAGTAAGCATTGTGCCATCTGCAAAGGAGTTAATGAACCCTTTCAATGGGGGGGGGGGCAGGGCTGAGGATAGGTTAATTAATTACCAATGGTATTTGTAATATGCAGCAGGAAGGGGGTTAATGTACTGCCACTTATGCATTAATGACCTGTGGCCGTTAATTAACCCCTTTGTGCTGCATTAGTGGCACCAGTGTCAGTGTTGCTTAACCCTTTCGTGCTGCTGCATGAAGGGGTTAATTAATGGCCACAGGTCATTAATGCATCAGTGGCAGTACATTAACCCCCTTCCTGCTGCATATTACAAATACCATTGGTAATTAACCATTTGCCAACCCTCCACAGGTAGCACATACAGACACCGAGATGTACCCATAGGTTACTGCTTGTTCCAGGGTTTCAGACGCATTCCCCAGCCCGCCTACTCCCCTGTCATTGTACACAGCGGGAAAGTAAAAAATTGTTTTTTTTTTTTAAATGTTCTGTCTTTTTTTTTATTCATAGAATAAACACAAAAAACCCAGTGGTGTGCAAATACCCCTAAAAGAAAGCTTTATTTGTGTGAAATATTTGATTCACCACAGTCGCAAAATTACAGCAATAGGAAGCAGAAGGAGTAACGATAAAAATTTTACTGTTGGGGGTCCCCATAACTTGGGAAATTTAATCACGGGGTCACGGTCCTAGGTAGGTTGAGAACCACTGATCTAAACCATTCTATTGTAGCTCTAACTTCCACCCCAGCTTCAAGTCTAACAGATTTTCTTCTAAGATTGCCCTGTATTTGACTCCATCCATCTTCCCATCAACTCTGTCCAGCTTCCCTGTCTCTGCTGAAGAAAAGCTTCACGGTGGGGGTGGTGTGTTCAGGGTGATGTGCAGTGTTAGTTTTTCGCCACACATAGCATTTTGCTTTTAAGCCAAAAAGTTAAATTTTGGTCTCATCTGACCAGAGTACCTTCTTCCACATGTTTGCTGTGTCCCACACATGGCTTCTCGCAAACTGCAAATGGGACTTGTGGCATCCTTTTAACAATGGTTTTCTTCTTGCCACGCTTCCATAATGGCCAGATTTGTGGAGTGCATGACTAATAGTTGTCCTGTGGACAGATTCTCCCACCTGAGCTGTGGAACTCTGCAGCTCCTCCAGAGTTACCATGGGCCTCTTGGCTGCTTCTCTGATTAATGCTCTCCTTACCCAGCCTGTCAGTTTAGGTGCACGGCCATGTCTTGGTAAGTTTGCAGTTGTGTCATACTCTTTCCATTTTCAGATATAACCTAACCCTGCTTTAAACTTCTCCACAACTTTATACCTGACCTGTCGGGTGTATTCCTTGGCCCTCATGATGCTGTTTGTTCACTAAGTTTCTCTAACGAACCTCTGAGGGCTTCACAGAACAGCTGTATTTATACTGAGATTAAATTACACACAGGTGGACCCTATTTACTAATTAAGTGAGTTCTGAAGGCAATTGGTTCCACTAGATTTTAGTTAGGGGTATCAGAGTAAAGGGGGCTGAATACAAATGCACGCCACACATTTCACAGATTTATTTGTAAAACATTTTGAAAACCATTTATCATTTTCCTTCCACTTCACAATTATGTGTCTCTTTGTGTTGATCTATTACATAAATTCCCAATAAAATACATTTACGTTTGTAACATGACAAAATGTGGAAAATTTCAAGGGGTATGAATACTTTTTCAAGGCACTGTGTATACCCTGGACACCTTAGCCACGGGTAGTTTAATTGAAGAGTTAAAGATCAGCACAATCTTATAAAGCCACTCCTTGACCATCTATTCCTCAGGTAGTATCATACAGCTTTGCTAAAGGTTTTCACCATCCCTCCAATATGTGTTTTATTATAATAGTTTCCTTAAGTGTTTACCTGTGTGGCCAGCAGAGGCCTACAATAAACATTCTGAAATTTTATAATTGCCAAAATCCAGTATAATGTTTATTTTCTATAAGACGCTCATACCAGTTCCACCTGATTTCTTTTCTACTCTCTCTCTCTTCCCCCTTTTGTTTTTATTTCCCATGGCATTAGACGTTTTTAATTGTTATCTATTTTTTAGGTATACTTAGTATCTTACATGTATATTTATATTTACAACCATTTTTTGTTTATTTATTTGGGATCTAGTATTGTAGCGAATGTTGACAAACACATCTTCATCTGTAAGTACATATTAGACTTTGTCATTTTAACTGATATTGTAGATTTTAATAGTACATTCTCTGTTATTTCCTCTAGCACTTTGGTAGGCATGTATATAATGCAGAGTGAGGCTCTTTGTGTTGTTGTTATTAAGGCCTTATGTGCTGTTCTCAGTGGAAGCTGGGAGTTGTGGTCCAGCCAGCACCACTAGCCCATATAAGCCTACACAAAGATGGCGCCCTGTATAGCCTGAAGAAGGAGCATGCATGCTCTGAGCACATGCCATACCTGCTACTCCTGTACCTAAAAGTGATGTCATCCCTGCTTGCCTGGTGTATCCGAGTTGAAAAAGGAAGTGCTGGGAGCCACCAGTGCCACTGAAGATACCTTCTTGACACCTGCACAATCCCAGAGCATAGAAGAGGACATTGTTTACTCAAAGTGCTGAATCATTACTTGTGAGTTGCTTATTTTTTATCCACAATAAATGATTTATGTATTGCTGTACTTACAAGGGAAAAGGAGTGGTGAGCCGGCTGCCACAAATTGTTTGTGTCATTTTCTACATTTTCCAAAAACCTGTGGCAAAAAAATGAAGCCTTCAAAAGATTCACCATGCCTCTTAGAAAATACCCTGGGGTGTTTGCTTTCCCAAAAACACCCAGTGTTTCCTCTGTCCTGGTGCTTCAGGGCTTCCAAAAATGTGATAGGTAGTCAAGAACTTAGATGCATCATTTATGCCCCTAGAAAGCCTCAAGGTGCTCTTTGGATTTTGGGCTCCTATGTGTGGCTAGGCTATGAAAAAATCTCACACATGTGGTATCGCCATACTCGGAAGAAGTAGCAGAATGTGTTTTGAAGTGTAATTTTAAGTATGCTTATGATGTGTGTTAGAAATATCTTATTAACTGACAACTTTGTGTAAAAAATACATTTTTATTTTCTTTCCTACATTTCCCAAAAATATGGCACAAAATTATATTTTCAAAAGACCCACTATGCCATTCAGAAAATACCTTGATGTGTTTGCTTTCCCAAAGGGCCTCCAAAAATGTGCAGTCAGTACATTAGAACTGATCAATTTTCAAATATACAGTATATACCATAGTTTGTAGACTATAACTTTCACACAGACTAAATAATATACACTAATTTTGGTTATTTTAGGAAAGAAATGTAGCAGAATACATTTTGACCTAATTTATTAAGAAAGATTATTTGCAACATTTTATAACAGAAACTAATAAAAATGTGTTTTTCTTTTCAACATTTTCAGTATTTATTATTTTATATAGCAAAAAATAAAAAATAAAACATTGGTGAATGAATACCACCAAAAGAAAGCTCTATCTGTCAAAAAATTGTAAAAATATCATTAAGGTACCCCTTCAAAAAAGGGTAACATTTTCATTAGGGTACCCCTAATCATGGTAGCAACTGCTTACAGGAAAGATACACACACAATCTCAGATTTAGCAACAAACCAAATTATGGCTTGTATATGTAGTACAGTATAACGGAAAGAAAAATACAGGTAATAACTTTCCTTTTAACCAATGTGCGTTTATGTTCAATGCACATTGTTTGGCAAGGCTTTAAATCGCCTTATGATGAGAAAAATATTTAATTTCTAATCTATTCCACATTACAGTTAATGAGCTCATTGAAAGCCAATTCAACATTTTTTTTCCATTGCTGAGCTGTCGGAAGCTGTTCTCATATCAGCAAATAAAAGCTGAAGTGTTTAACAACCTGGAATTTGCTGCACAAGCAAATTACCTTGGAATTTGTAGGTGCAAGAGATAGATCACGTAGGGCTGTAACAAAATGTTTTATATGCATAATTTACATGAACCAAGTATCAGTTCTAGGTAGCTCGTTATTGGTATATTGCACCATTCTTGGAATATTCCAGTTATAGTGGCGATAATTAATCAGACTAATTTAAAGAAGATCTTTAGTAAAAAAAATATATTGCATTCTGGCAAAGCCTGGTACACACAGTAAGTTTCTTTTTTCAAAATTTCAACCCAGCGGGCTAAATGAAAAACAAACTTATGAGGTCGCTGTGCAAACTATGTAATGTTAGTACAGTGATCTCCCCGCTGTGCTATTGTGTTCTGACAAGGGAACTGCCCCCATGCTAGAGCACACTGGTCCGCACTCGCAGCCATTTGTTGCAAGTACTGATTGGATGCAGATCAGCTGCCAGTTTTCCAGCATGCTCATTCAACAGAAGCCGGTTGTGAGACTGGCTTAGGTCGGACGAGGAGCTGTGCACACAGGCCCAAAGTCGGCCAGTAACGGCCGAACAGACAGTTTTCGGATAATTTTCAGCCTGTATGTACCTAGCTTAACTCTGCGTAGTTAATATATTTGATGATAATATACTGAATGCTTTTTTTAAGCCATATGGCTTTATTCATAGGTCCCAACTGTCCCTGATTTGGAACAAAGTCCCTCTGTCTCTCCTCCCTCCTCATTTGTCCCTCATTTTGGTCTGATCTACACAGTTGTATTAAAAAAAAGCACAATTTATCAAAAAGTGTTTCTCAGTGTTAAACCTTTCATCCAATTTCTAAATTGCTGTGTTTGTACATGTCAAAAACCAGCATAAAGCAATAATAGTGGTTAAAAAAGCACTTGTGGGTTTAACTAATCTTTTATTTTGTTTAACTTTCCTTTAACCACTACAATACTGGGCACTTTCACCCTCTTCTTGCCCAGGCCAATTTTCAGCTTTCAGCGCTGTCGCACTTTGAATGACAATTTCGCAGTCATGCAACACTGTACCCAAAATACATTTTTATCATTTATTTTGAGACAGATAGAGCTTTCTTTTGGGGGTATTTAATCCCCACTGTTTTTTTTAAATATTGGCTAAACAAATGAAAAAAGACCAATAATGTTGAAAAAAAAAACATTTTTCTAAGTTTCTGTTATAACATTTTGTAAATAAGTAATTCTTTCTCATTCACTGATGTGCACTGATGAGATGGCACTGACGGCACTGATGAGGCAGCACTGATGAGGTGGCACTCATGAGGAGGTACTAATATGCAGCACTGATATGCAGCACTGATAGGCAACACTGATATGCAGCACTTATGGGCACTGATAGATGGCACTTATGGGCACTGATAGGCAGCACTGAAAGGCGGTACTGATGAGAAATGATAGGCACTGATAGGCAGCACTGATGGGCACTGACAGGCATCACTGATGGGCACTGGTGAGCATCACTGATGGGCACTGACAGGCATCACTGATGGGCATCACTGATCACTGTGAGGAAAGCCGCTTATCGGCTCAGCTCTCCTCATTCGCTGTCAGTGTGAGGAGAGGAATGCCGATAACCAGCACTTCCTATTTACACTGATCAACTGTGATTGGACACAGTTGATCACATGGTAATGAGCCTACGTCACAGGTTCATAGGCTCTTTATCATGCTCGGTAATGCGGTGTGTCTGAGGGACACACTGTACCACTGATCACCGCACTGCATGCCCCTGGGGGTGGGCACAAGCGGCCCGTTCTGAAGGAGGTCATATGACGCCCACTCAGAATGTAAAAGCCGTAGTGGGAAAAAGTTAAGGGGCGTGGCAGCGTGTGTGTTTTATGCTTACATACTTTTCCTAATAGGTGTCCCTCGTAAAAGTTGGGAGGTATGCTTTATTTATATTTTGGTCAGCAAAAATTGCACTCACAGGAGTTGGAAGCATATAAGACCACTGGTGGTGCTTACAATAGTCAGCTTTATTCATATTATGAACTGTTGCTATAACTGCTTACGAAATGTTACCTAAATTTAAGCTATATTAAACCCAAAAGCAAACATTTATTCTATTGAAACTTGCCAATTCTTTTTTTACCAGGTGATCCAGCCAGTAAACCTGTTTTTTGATAGAACAACTAGTCCTGCAGGTGTAGCGGATAGAGGGTTGAGACAAACCATTTAACACTGACAGGAGTGCTTACAATGGTCGGCATTTATTTATTTAAAACCTTTATTCCAAAAGGGATAAAACAATTTGCTGTAATCATGAACTGGGGTTTGCCTAATTACTTGACCATTTTGTCTTTAGATTTCTTACCTTATCTGACCATGCATCATGGTACCATATTCTGATATTGCCTATTGTTGCCCTGGTAAACAATCAAGTGTTCTGCATCCTTGCACCAGTTTTACATTGCTCTGCCACACTTTGGCATAGTTTTTCTACAGCTCTACTTATATCAGTTAAGCCTGTATCAGCAGTCACCAGGGTTGTTTTTTCTGCATCTTCCATCAGCACCGTGGCCCTGCATCTTAAGGTGGTCTTTGTTTTTCTTCTAATTTCAATCTAATGTAAAATATAAACATACAATATCCACACTAAAAGCTAAGAACAGCAGCTGACAAAAAATTGCTTGATCAACAATTAAACATATAGAAAAGATGGTATTGCAGCGCTAAAAAGTTCATATGTACAGTCCATAGAGAATCTGCAGATAAAAGGAAAGTCCCAACACAGTCCCAACACCAGCTCATGTGCATAGAAATGGAAGGAAAACGCAATCCACCAACGTGTCCAGCAAGTCTACTTAACAGAAAACAATGGAAAAATCGCATATATGAATCTAATTTCCTCCACACATCAGACCAGCCAAGGGGACATCCATTGCAGACACCTCTTCATATAGTGGACTTAATCAGACAAAGCAAGCAAGTTGTAAAAGCAACCTGCCTCTTTTGAAGTTAGAGTTTAAATCCTCACACAAGGGGCACCATAGTTAAAAATGATAAGATCAGCTTCAAAGCAGACAGCACTGGGTACTTCGGGCCGCGGACCAGAAGTGACGTCACCTGGCTCCTCTGACGCATCTACTACATGCTTGCTTTGTCTGATTAATTTCAATCTAATGATCGAGCCAGTTCCAGCCTGTGGCCCACCTTCCTGTGTTAAAGTGGCAACACCTCGAATGGCCCCTTAGGCAAGAGCAGCATTTTCACCATGCAATGCACACTTCCAGAATGTGCTGATTTGTTGATGAAGATCCATTAGGTGAGGATACCGACTATTTAGGTCGAGAAGGAGGAAATTATTATTATTATTATACAGGATTTATATAGCGCCAACAGTTTGCGCAGCGCTTTACAATAAAGAAGGGACACAGTACAATTACAATACAGTTCAATACAGAAGGAATAGGAGGGCCCTGCTCGTAGAGCTTACAATCTAAAGGGATGGTGATACAAAAGGTAATGGCTGCAGGGGATGAACTGATAGAGCTGGCTCAGGCACGGGTCTTAGGTGGAGGTGGTGTAGGCTTCCCTGAATAAGTGAGTTTTCAAGGATCGCCTAAAGGCGGACAGGGTGGGGGCTGACCTGACATTCTGGGGCAGGGAGTTCCAGAGGATGGGAGAGGCTCTGGAGGGGGTGGGACAGGCGGAAATCCGCTAGGAACTTTTGAGTGAATAAGTCCCTTCGGATGTGGTGGAGGTGGATTCTGGGCACGGACTCGGTCGAGATAGTCAAGTAGGGGACGTCGGTAATGGAAAACATAGTGGTAGGGAAATCTAACATTCGAGATGCTCGTCCCGGGAGGATAAGGAAGACATAACTTGACATAACATTAACATGACACAGGGAAGAAATAACATTTCGCGACGCGTTTGACAACCGCGATATATTTAGGACATATTATTATTATTAT
This sequence comes from Glandirana rugosa, assembly GCA_018402905.1. Lineage (NCBI taxonomy): Eukaryota > Metazoa > Chordata > Amphibia > Anura > Ranidae > Glandirana > Glandirana rugosa. The sequence continues at coordinate 616,721 of BLSH010192136.1, read as the reverse complement.
TAAAGGAGGAAGAGCTGGATTTATCAGCCATAGGAGTGGATTA
>BLSH010192136.1:601559-612038 GCA_018402905.1 Glandirana rugosa | reverse complement strand
ACATATTAAGTTCCTGAAGTCGCTCTTGATATGTTTTATCCCCCAGACCTTTCACCATTTTTGTTACCCGTCTCTGAACTCGTTCTATTTTATCAATATCTTTTTGTAAGTGAGGTCTCCAGAACTGGACACAGTATTCTAAGTGAGGTCTCACTAAAGATCTATATAGAGGAATCAGAACCTCCTTCCTCCTGCTGGTGATCCCTCTACTGATACATCCCAGAATTCTATTTGCTTTTCCCACTGCCTGGTTACACTGTTTGCTCATTTTGCAATCATCTGAAATAAGCACCCCCAAATCTTTTTCTTCTGTAGTGCTGGCCAACACTGTGCCCCCAATGCTGTACTCTCTAAGCGGATTCTTTTTCCCTAGATGCATTATTTTACATTTAGAAATATTAAACTGCAGTCTCCACTGCTTTGACCAATCTTCCAGCAATGCCAAATCTTGGCAAAGTTTAAGGTGCAAAAAGAACAAACTTCTGCTGAGTGTAAAACCGACAGGGGTTGCAGCACAAGTGGTATATTGGTGAAGGATCGCTAATATAGGACAATTCCCAGCCAGCATACTATTATCTGCACTGGACACTTGCCCACTTTAACCCCTGAAATAAGGGACTGGTTAAACAGGAGTTAATTGATTATATCCCAGTCGTATTACTCGGAAGTTGGAAGTCCTTATGAAGAATTAATGGACTATCGCAAGTAGAATCTGAACAAATGCAATCATTTAAATTTTTTAGGAAAAATTAATTTTATTTGTATACATTGACATTGATGTGGATTAATATGTATTAATGTGTAATGTTTAACGGATGGATACTTTGTATTTTAAGAGGACATAGATAAACAAAGAGCGCAGCTAGCATTTGTAATTGGTGAACCCTCAGTTTACTTTTGTGGGGAACCCATTTGTCACATGCCTGATGGACAAGTCTGACTTATACAGGGGATCACCTCTCTTGCGGCCCTGGTTCGAGAAACCCTGGTAGTGCAGACAGGGAGTTCAGGAGCACAAGGGGGGCACGAGGGTTGGACTGGGTCACTTGGTGGTATGTGAAGGTCCACTGAAGCTCGTGCTAAGCAGAAGAATGGTGGTGCAATCCTGGTCGGTAACAGGCTGGCTGTGTGGCACAGATGGAGCAGGCAGGCGGGTAGTCGGGTGCAAGCAAGGTCGGCAACGTGCGGGCAGCAGAGATACAAAAGGATCAGGCAAAAGAGTAGTCATAGACAGGAGGGGGTCAGGGCAGGCAGAAAGCAACAAGTCTCAAGTAAAGCCGGGGTCAGAGGTACAGGAAGGTCTCTCAGAGTAAACACGGGGGGGTCACAGATCACAGGAACGCTGTAGAACGGACAGCACTTGCTTACTGGTGCTGTCTGCTTAAATGGCCGCTATTAGCACCATTGTCGGCGCACACACGCATAGGAGCGCGCGCGCCAACGTGCACGGGCGCGTGTACATGCTATTTGCGCCTGCGCATAGGCGATCCAATGGCCCAGGTTGGTTCCTTACATTGCCCCCCCAAGGGGGAGCCTCCAGATGCCCAAACGGGTTCTCTTGGTCGGGTGTCTTCTCCAGAAGGCCCTGATCAACTGTAAAATGTAGATTTTCTTCTGGCTCCCAGGAGCTCTCTTCGGGCCCATAGCCCTTCCACTTGACCAGGAATTGGGTGCTGCCTCCTCTTTTCCTACAGTCGAGGATGGTTTCTACCTCAAACTCCTCCTCTCCATCCACCAAGACTGGTTCTGGTGCTGCTGTACTATGCCCAGGGAAGATATCCTTGACTGTTGGCTTGAGTAGGTTTACATGAAACACCGGATGAATGTGCAGAGAAGACGGTCCAGGTCATAGGCTACTCTGTTAATTTTCCTTTTAATGGGAAAGTTTTGGGAGTTTTTTAGCGGGACAGAAAAGTCTAAAGTTTCTTGTTGACAACTAGACCCGCTGACCAACTTGTAGTTCCAATTCTCCCCATCTCTCCTTATCAAAATTTCTCTTGCTGATGACCTGAGTTTGGGAGGGGGTCTCCCGAAGGAGCTTGTTGTTTTTCTCCAGAAACTGCGTAATGTCCAAAACAGCAGGTACGGTGTTTTCCATAAACGAATCGGGTAAAAAGGTAGAATGGTAACCGAGGTTCACCCAGAAGGGGGACTGCTAGGTGGCAGAATGGACAGTTATTGTAGGTGAACTCGGCTACCGGTAGAAGAGAAACCCAGTCATCTTGAGAGTAGGAGGAATAGCACCGCAGGTATTGTTCAAGGCTCTGGTTGGTCCTCTCCATTTGACCATTGGACTGTAAATGATAAGCCGAGGAGAAGGCCAACTCTATTCCCAAAGTAGAACATAGAGATTTCCAGAAACGGGATATGAATTGCACCCCTCGGTCCGATACTATGTTAGTAGGGATCCCGTGTAAGCGGACCACCTCCCTTATGAAGATTTCTGCAGTTTCGGCTGCTAGAGGGGTGCCTTTCATAGGTATGAAATCTTTGTGAGACGGTCCACGACTACCAGAATCGTGCTCAATCCTGCAGATGGGGGCAACTCGACTATGAAATCCATTGAAATCTGGGACCATGGTTTTCCGGAATGGGCAATGGATTAAGCAGACCCCAAGCTTTGGATTTCTCTGTCTTATTTCTAGCACAGCAGGGCAAGCATTTACATAGTCCTGGCAATCTTCCTTTAGCCGGGGCCACCAGAATGAGTGGGAGAGTAACTCCATTGTCTTGCGACCACCAAAGTGCCCAGCCATTTTAATATCATGGCAGAGTCTGAGGGTTGCTGAGCGTAGTTCCTGTGGGATGTATAGTCGGTTGTCGTACCACCACAGCCTATATTTTAGCGTCGGGGATCCGGTGGCACAGTGAGGCCGGTAAAGGATTTCCTGATCCAAGTCAGAAGGTCTTCCTGGGTGAGTAGGTAACTGTGGGCCGGGAGGATTGTGTCTGGCGGGAACGTGTCTTCTGGGACGTGAAACATCATTGACAGTGCATCCGGCTTTACATTCTTAGCCCCGGGCCTGTAGATGATGTGCAACTGGAACCGAGAGAAAAATAGTGCCCATCTTGCCTGCCGGGGTTTGAGTCTCTTGGCGGTCCGCAGATACTCAAGATTTTTGTGGTCTGTGAAGACCAAAACGGGGTGTGATGCTCCTTCCAGGAGGTACCGCCAATCTTCCAGAGCCACCTTGATCGCTAATAATTCCATCACCGACATCGTAATTCCTCTCTGGTGAAGAAAGTTTCCTGGAGAAGAAGGCAATGGGATGGAGCAAAGCCTTTGGGCCTCGCCTCTGCGAGAGGACTGCTCCTACTGCTGTCTCAGAAGCGTCCACTCCTAAGGTGTACGGTAATGCAGGGTCAGGTTGTTTGAGGACGGGAGCAGACGTGAACAATTTCTTGAGACGGGAGAAGGTCTCTTGGGCCTCGGGAGTCCAGCGGAAACGTGAGTCCTGCTTCGTGAGCTGGGTTATTGGGGTGATGACTGCCGAAAACCCCTTGATGAATTTCCGATAGAAATTCTCAAACCCGACAAAGCACTGGACTCCCTTCTTGTCAACTGGAGCGGGCCAGTTCAGGCCTTCTGCGGGTCCATGGTGATTCCAGAGGTGGAGATGTTGAATCCCAGGAATGAAATGCTGGTGCAATCAAAGGCGCATTTTTCTGCCTTGGCATAAAGCCTTATGTAGCCAGCCAGTGCTGTACTCCCCTGACTTCTCTAAGGACTTTGTGGTACAGACTGATGCGTCAGACGTGGGCTTAGGAGCAGTGTTGTCCCAGGTTTAAAAGGGGGAAGAGCACCCAGTCATTTATCTCAGCAGAAAACTGAAATCCCACGAAGAGAACTATGCCACAATTGAGATTTAGCGAATTGAGTTTTTAGCTGTGAAGTGGGCACTAGATTCCCATTGCTATTATTTACTGCGGAGACACTTTGACCTAGTTACGGACCACGCACCCTTAACGTGGGTGGCTCAAAACAAGGAGACCAATAGAAGGATAAATAGGTGGTTCCTGGCCCTGCAAGAATATAACTTCACAGTGAAGCATCACCCTGGTGTTGAGATGGGGAATGTAGATGCTTTATCTCGGCTACCTGACTGCCTATGTTGCAAACCCCAGTTTAAAAAAAGGGGGGGGCCGTATGTGACAGCAGGCAGGGTAAATCACCTGGTTGTGTCCAGGATGGCAGGTATGTGTGTCCGAGATTCAAGCTTTATATGGATTTTTTCCACTAGGGGGAAGTGCTGGGAGTTTTGCAGGGGTAGAGGTATGAGCGCAGCTCAATGAAACTGGCTCATTTAGACCTCTACAAAAACTCCTAGCAGACATAGAGTGCTCCACCCTGAAACCAGTTTCTGTGTTGTTGGTTTTTGTTTTGCTGTTTTTTCACCTTGTAAATAGTGTAAATAAACTGCCTTGTTGAGATTTCACCTACAACTGCTGTCTTGCTGTGCCTAAATCGTGTAGTGAACCCTTCCAGGGGGTCACACACACCCCCGCTGCCGAGCTAACCCCCTTACAATATATTATACACACACTAGGAAGGTACATATATATTCTTACACTGCCTGATTGGACTCTATATACTATACACTGACTGAGCTGTATATAGTCTACACTAAAGGCATTGTAATATATATATATATATATATATATATATATATATATATATATATATATATACACACACACACTAGGCAGGTACATATATATTCTTACACTGCCTGAACAGACGCTATATACGATACACTGAATTAGCTGTATATAGTCTACATTATAAGCATTGTATTATATATATATATATATACTATGGAAGGTACATATATATTCTTACACTGCTTGAAAGGACACTACATTACATAAGTAAAAAGTTAAGTCCAACGGTTCCTGTCCCCATCCAGCCCTGTAATGCTGGCCGTTCGCCGCTGTGCAATGAAGTGGACAGTGGCAAAAATGTCTGCAGGCCGGGTGCCCTTGAAGCAATCAAGGGTACCGACGGGCCAGACATTTTGTGGTGGTCGGGTTGCCGACCCCTGGTCTACACTACATTGCATTATATATATATATATATATATATATATATATACACAGTATATACAATTTAAGGTGCATATATATTCTTGCACTGCCTGCACTAACTGACTGTATACAGATTGGCTATCTATCTAGTATATCTCACTGTCTACACTAAACTGCCTACACGCGGCTAGCTAAGCTCCCTCTCTGTCTCTCTCCACGTTATTCACACATTATATAGAGCCGCTGTACAAGCGGCTTCATATAGTGTGGGCGTGGATTGACGCTGCTGAGCAGTGATTGGCTAAAGGCACCCTGCAGGACTCACAAAGCCCGGGAAATGAGTCTAGACACAGTTAGCCCCTTCCTATTCCAAGTAGCCTGAACTATCTGCAGAGCTACACAGTGCAATTAATACAACAGCAGGAACTCATTTAATGGCACCCCACAAGCACCTGTTTTCAAGCCCGGTATTTTCTAGTAAAATTAGAGTCTGGACACTTACATTCGGTTCACACAGGGGCGATCCGACTTCAGGCACGACTTTGTAGATGATTTGAATGCGACTTCAGCACGACTTTGCATGACTTGGGGTGACTTACAGCGTGACTCAAAGCGACCTCCATGCCAGGCGACTTTGCCTGTGGCCAATCAGAGAATATAGCTCTTTTTAATCATTCCTTTTACCTGGGTAAATTCTTTTCTCTTTCCTGTTAAAATTGCTTCAATATAGAAGGGGATCCGACTTATAGGCGACTTCCATTGAATTCTATGGGTACAAGTCGGATAGAAGTCGCCTTGAAGTAGTACAGGAACCTTTTCTGAAGTCGGAGCAACTTCAGTAGTGTACATTAAGACGGCTCCCATTCACTTCAGTGGAATTTCTTCTGTCAAGCGACTTGTGGCGACACAAGTCGGATCCCAAGTCACTGTATAGTGAATCGGCTCTAAGATACAAGGTGTGCAAAAAATTGTACAGTGTCAGAAAGAGTTTGTCAGCAAGTAAAACACAATTATTCAGACACAGGTCAAGTGCTTTCCTACAAAACATTTAGCGCGTATACTCTCATATACATGTGTATAAAAATTGATGAGTGGTAAGACAGTGTGGTATCAGTGGGAATAGACTCAAGCACCCATATACAAGGCAGGTGTTTGTAATAAATATTGGAGCATCAGCTCTCACATACAGATATTGAAAAATTGTAAAGCAGCAGGACATTTTGGCATCAGTGGGAACAGAGCCAAATGTTGAGCCACAAAAAGTTCAAAAAATAGAGCATCAGCCATTATTAGATTTGAGGGGTTTCATTGCTTTTTTGGCAATAGGAAGGAGAATCATTAGAAGGTGGCAGGAAGCAGCAATGTTGGTAGCAACAAGAAATCAAGGGAAAGTATTTTGCTTGCGAAACAGATGCAAAATTAATGTGGCAGTGGCATCTGCTGCCAGTGTTTGGTAGTCCACTGTGATTCAGGTCTGATTTATTTTAAAGTGAGCGGCTAATGGCAGCTAAATGATTGGCTCATAGAAGTCACATGACTGGCTAATGTGTACAAATCATACATGTGCTTTGTATAATTTGTCATTCACACCTGGGCATTTTAAAATCATTTAGAATCATGGCAAATCTGCCCGCGAATTGAAACGCCCATGTGTGATTGCAGCCTTAGAGCAGAGTCCCTTCATGGAGAATTAGATAGACTGGGCTCTTCCGGACACCAGCTGATGTACTCTTCACACAACACACAGCTAACTCTCTAGCACCAGAGGGGTGGCAGCAGCCCAGAGCCCCTAAGATCTCTCACAGCAGTAAGTACTAACAAAATGTGCTTGGTAAGCTGGTTGCCTCCTTCCAACATCCATCCACATTTTTCCTGTGATACCAGACTTGTTATTTAGATGACAGCCCCCCAGTCAGCTTTCTTGTAACTTCAGCAAAGCAGGCCCTTAGATCACCTACCTAAGGACTCAGCACTTCACAAGCACATGACAGAATAGCCTAAGGGGGCAAGCATCCCCCCTTGGGCTGTGTTCCTCTCCTACAGGAAAAGACCTGGAAGCTCTGTGTCTCAGAGTATTTAGCAGCCATCTGGGCGACCCTCCCAGGGATTGGCTAGGGCTGTAAAAATATACATGCTGTCCATTTGCCTTGCTCCACACCTATGTTCTAGGGAGATCTGTAGTTTTATAGAAAGAAGAGAGAGCAATAAAAACTGCTGCAGATAAAACACTGAACCACTTGTTCACTTTGTTTTTAAATGTGGTGATATACAGTATCTCACAAAAGTGAGTACACCCCCCACATTTTTGTAAATATGTTATTATATCTTTTCATGCGACAACACTGAAAAAATGACACTTTGCTACAATGTAAAATAGTGAGTGTACAGCTTGTATAACAGTGTAAAAGTTCTGTCCCCTCAAAATAACTCAACACACAGCCATTAATGTTTAAACCCCTGGCAACAAAAGTGAGTACACCCCTAAGCAAAAAGGTCCAAATTGGGCCCAATTAGCCATTTTCCCTCCCTGGCTACATGTGACTCGTTAGTGTTACAAGGTCTCAGGTGTGAATGGGGAGCAGGTGTGTTAAATCTGGTATGATCACTCTCATGCTCAACATGGCACCTCATGGCAAAGAACTCTCTGAAGATCTAAAAAAAAAAAATACTGTTGCTCTACATAAAGATGGCCTAGGCTATAAGAAGTTTGCCAAGACCCTGAAACTGAGCTGCAGCACGGTGGCCAAGACCATACAGCGGTTTAACAGGACAGGTTCCACTCAGAACAGGCCTCGCCATGGTCAACCAAAGATGTTTAGTGCACGTGCTCAGCGTCATATCCAGAGTGTGTCTTTAGGAAATAGAGGTATGAGTGATGCCAGCATTGCTGCAGAGGTGGAAGGGGTGGGGGATCAACCTGTCAGTGCTCAGACCATACGCCACACACTGCATAAAATTAGTCTGCATGGCTGTCATCCCAAAAGGAAGCCTCTTCTAAAGATGATGCACAAGAAAGCCCACAAACAGTTTGCTGAAGACAAGCAGACTAAGGGCATGAATTACTGGAACTATCATGTCCTATGGTCTGATGAGACCAAGGTAAACTTATTTGGTTCAGATGGTGTCAAGTGTGTGTGGTGGCAAGCAGATGAGGAATACAAAGACAAGTGTGTCTTGCCTTCAGTCAAGCATGGTGGTGGGAGTGTCATGGTCTGGGGCCGCATGAGCGCTGCCAGCACTGGGAAACTACAGCTCATTGAGGGAATCATGAATGCCAGCATGTACTGTGACATACTGAAGCAGAGCATGATCCCCTCCCTTTGAGGAGTGGGCCACAGGGCAGTATTCCAACATGATAACGACCCCAAACACACCTCCAAGATGACCACTGCCTTGCTAAAGAAGCTGAGGGTAAAGGTGATGGACTGGCCAAGCATGTCTCCAGACCTAAACACTATTAAGCATCTTTGGGGCATCCTCACATGGAAGGTGGACTGCAAGGTCTCTAACATCCACCAGCTCCGTGATGTTGTCATAGAGGAGTGGAAGACGACTCCAGTAGCAACCTGTGAAGCTGTGAAGAACTCCATGCCAAAGAGGGTTAAGGCAGTGCTGGAAAATAATGGTGGCCACACAAAATATTGACACTTTGGGCACAATTTTGACATTTTCACTTAGGGGTGTACTCACTTTTGTTGCCAGCGGTTTAGACATTAATGGCTGTGTGTTGAGTTATTTTGAGGGGACAGCAAATTTACACTGTTATACAAGCTGTACACTCACTACTTTACAATGTAGCAAAGTGTCATTTCTTCAGTGTTGTCACATGAAAAGATATAATAAAATATTTACAAAAATGTGAGGGGTGTACTCAGGTTTGTGAGATACTGTACATACACGTTCCTTCATTTATGGGCAGCAGCTGATTTCCTATATTCTTAGCCAATAATATTGGTCTGTTCTTATCCTTGCGCAAGGGTGGTAGGTGCAAGGTGTGACAGTTTTCTGCCAAAACACCGAACAGGCCAGAATAATTAACACAGCTACACTGATTACAATGAGCAAAACTAAATTTGCCTAACAGCTAAACAGCAGCTCCATTCGATACAGTGAGCCAGAACCAAAATTTACCTAATCTTAGCACCTATCTACGAAGGTACTACATAGCATACCAACATATGTGAACTTGAGGGACATTTGATGATGTCAGTTTATGACGAAACACATAGGGGCGTGACATACATGATGACATCAGCATGCTTGCCGGCCAGTGCATTTGTTATGCGATGTATCTGCATTATATGTAAGTACAATTACTTAGTATATTAAAGTGCCTAAATGATTTTACATTATCTGTGGGCTTCTTGTCTTTATATGCCCTATTGTCATTTCCACCTGGGAAGTTTTAAGGCAACCAGGAGTACTGCTGCACATAGTCTGGGGGACATATACATACCAGAGCCCTGGGATTTTATACACGTTTATAATGACCGCTCACATTCAGAGGGTTATGGCTCTTTGGTAAGCTGCTCTCAAGCTTTTTTGTGGATGGTGAATAGGTGCAGTGGCTTTCTTTTCTGGGAAACACGATTTCAGCTTTATAGGTGGATGCACTTTGATTTGAAACACTATTTTTAATGTCACAAGTGGATGCACTATATCGATGGACTATTTATTTCTTAAACTGATTGTGCACAGAGCGGCCCTAATCCTCCTTTTCCCCTGGCAGCGCTGCTGGCTCCTCGTCTTCATTGAGTGCCCCCATGGAGATCCGCTTTCCATGGGGGCACTCCTGCGGGTGCGCTCATCACAAGTCCTGCTGCTGTGTCCATTGACACCCCCGGCTCCTGTGTCACTGGATTTGATTGACAGCAGCGGGAGCCAATGGCTTCTGCTGCTATCAATCTATTGAGGACCTGGGACAGCTGCTGGTGCCGCTGTGCTCGACCTGGAAAGATCAGGTTTAGGTAAGTAAAAGGGGTGCTCTGGGTGGCTGCAGCAGCACAAAATCTTTTTCACCTTAATGCATAGAATGCATTATAGTGAAAAACCTTGAGGGTTTACAACACCTTTAAGCAAAAATCTTGGACTTAATTTTTTTTTCACATGTGTCATGCTACTTATTTACATTATTGGTCACATTGGGAGTTCCAAAAAGTGATATTACGTAAGATACGTAATTCCACTTTTTCTAAAACACGACGACGTCGGTGGGTCTCGTGGGGAAAATGAATGGATTTGGACTAGAAAGGTCCAGCTCGTGTCGCCGTGGTCGTCGACAGGGTCCAGGAGTTATCTAACTATCGTCGTCTTCGGTAACCGAGGGCGACGACAGTTAGTTTAGGTCACTGTGTCCTCGGCCCCCACAGTTACCTGTGTCGTCGTCCTGAACACTACTCGCGTGGGCGTCCTCACGGGGGTACCTTTCGCCTAGAGGTACCCCCGTGAGTTACT
>BLSH010192136.1:587335-599924 GCA_018402905.1 Glandirana rugosa | reverse complement strand
TATATATATACATACTAAACAACTATGCAGTACAAAGGCCTACCTAAATAAATCTATTTAATTTATATCCCACACTCCAAAGACATGCTGGTAGGTTAATTGGCTCCTGTCTAAACTGACCAGGTAGTATGTGTATGTATCAGTGTTGCCAACCTACCAGATTGAAATTTACTGACACAACGCCAAAAATTTACTGGCATTTCCAAAAGGTACAATATTACAGTTTTAAGTGCAAATTTCAGTATTTAGGCTACAAACAAGTACAATATGCAATTAGCAATATGGTTTAAGGTAGATAGTAAGGCAAAAAACATATTTCTTATTTTATTTTCGATATAGTAAGTAAGTAGCTCAGGGACAGGACTTAGGAGGGCAAGAAATTAGAATGGGTGCACACACACAGCAGCACAGAGGATGATGAGACCTCACCGACACGACGCGTCCCCTTCCTGAGTCACAGTGACAGTCTCTCTCCATGCCAGGTGGTCCCTCCAGTTCACTCCGGTCAAAACAGCACTGACGGTCCCACTCCCAGCATGCCTTGCTCCCATCCTGCAGACACGCACACAAGGCTTTGGCTGCTCTGCTTGGCTCCCTTGCATCATGACATCACACGACATGCTCAGGTACCGCCTCTGCAAGAGCCACCTGAACACACTGTAGAAGGCACTAAGATAGTCTCAGCCGGCTCCAGACTGAGCCTAGCATCACAGCCATATTTTTTTACTGGCAACATTTTTCTTTTACTGACATTTACTGGCAGGAGAAAATTGCCTGTTTTTTAGTGGCTGCCAGTAAAAATACTGGCAGTTGGCAACACTGGTATGTATGAATATGAGTTAGAGACCCTCAGATGGTAAGCTCCTTGAGGACGGGGGCTGATGTGAATGTACTATATTTATATATATTTAATTATTTCAGGTACTTATATAGCGCTGTCAATTTACGCAGCACTTTACATGTATTGAACATTCACATCAGTCCCTACCCTCAAGGAGATTACAATCTAAGGTATATATGTAAAGAGTTGTGTAAATTGACGGTGCTATATAAGAACCTGTAATAAATAAATACATATCAAATCAGGCATTTTCATTTATTACATCATGGATCATAATTCTAAATATTTATTACAAATCTTTATTGAATTGAAATGAATAGTGGAGTGTGGTAGAAGACAGCCTGCTTGCTTTTACTTTTCCAACACTGTCTGATCACCACCATCAATGGGGGCCCCTGAAATCATAATTAATTGATTTCCTGAAAGTGCATTCTTACACAGGGCTGATCCTTTCCCCTTTCCAATCTTACAGCACTTGGGTTTGGTTCCACACCACCCTGCTAGTTTTCATATTTGAACTCAGTCATTTATGAAATGTGAAAGCAATACATGAATGTAGACCTTTTTTTTCACGCCAAGGTTTATGTCTGAGCAAAGAGAAGTTACTAGGTGAAAGTTCATGCTGGGAGGAAAACAAGAAAACCATTCTTCTACCACCTGTCTCTTCCCTCTCTGTGTACAGTGTTTAAATTTTGTTTTAGGTGATGATTTTAGTCCTTTAAATTAATAGTTGTTTTTTTCCTCTCAAAGATTTATTGAGAAATCTAGATAAACATTACAGGTCCCAAAGCAATTAAAAGTAAGTAAATACACCATTAGGCTGCATCATACAACCAAGCTGAAGCACATTAGAGTAAAAGTCCATCTATTCTGATATTACACCAAGGACCAACGCCGGTACCCGGGTACAATGATCAATCGCTGAAAGGGGAATCTATTGAAAAACACAACACAATAGTTATTCAATAACAAACAGCAGTTTTTATTAGGTGTGACTCTTAATTTAAAACCCCACATGCTGCATTTTGTAAAACATCTCAGTATGTGTGTTAAAACTGAAAAATTATTTTAGCACTTTAGCCTTTTTTTGCTCTACTCCGATGTATGTGCGTTTTTATCTGGCCCAGGGAAGCATATATGTAGGCAATGACATGTACTTAAAGCTATATATATATTTTGCAAGGATGTTAGCAAATTTTATTGCAGTTCCTTATCTTTTATATAGAACGTATAACAAAATATGCCACACTAAGGCACTTTCTGTAATCTTTTATGGAAAATTACAGAACTTGCAATTTCAGCATCAGTCCAGTTATCTCTGTTTGGCCTGTAATCCTAGGCATGGTATATTTGATGATCAATTAATTTTACGGTAAATGGCATAATCTGGGGGCATGGCCTGGCCGTCATGACGTAGAGACATACAAGAGGAGAGCTCCTACTACTCCAGGCCGGAATCCATTGACGAACCACGGTAAACACAGCTCCGGGACCCCCTGATGCCTGTCCGACGCCGCACCGCATCCCAGCCTCCAAACCACGGCCGGACAGTGACCGGAGGGCTGCATTCCTTCTTCTCCCAGCAGACGCCGACTACGCGGTCCTCCACCAAAATGGCGTCGGACAAGGCTGCAGTCGCACAGCCGGCGCGGTCTCCCTGGCCCTTGAGCAGCGAGTCTCCGGGACCCTCCACCACACCACAGGTGAGGGGTTTAAGCCTGTCCACATCCATGCGCTCTTCAGGACAAGCCTCACATGTGTTGGAGCTGGATGGGCTGGAAAGGGACTGGGACTTCAGGGCGCACAATAAAGCCCTCCCCACGAAGGCGGACATACAACAGTTGATTGCAGCTGTTGAGCTATCATGCAAGCAGGCAGTGAACGGGCTCAGGGAGAAGACGGTGGCCATAGGACATGGGGTGGAGGCATTAGAAAACAGCCAGGAAGACACAATGCACACCCTGTCATCATTAAGGGACACGTCTCAACAGCACAGTGAGGCTATAAATGCACTTCTTGACCAGCTGGACAACCAAGAGAATAGGAGCAGGCGACAGAACATTCGCATCCATGGGCTCCCAGAAGCCACGCGCTCTACAGATCTGCTCCCCTCCATAATTGGTCTCTTTAGCCAAATTCTGGGGACCGCAGCCCCAGATAACAGAGATAGAGAGGGTCCATCGTGCTCTCTTACCCCCTCCCCCAAGACATGGACAAGCCAAAGGATGTTATTTGTAAACTGCTCAGATACCCCCTGAAGGAAGCCATTATGAGGGCCGCACGGAACACCCCCACTATTGACTTTGATGGTGCACAAATCACTTTGTTCCTTAATCTCCCCAGGCGCACCCTGATGCAGCGCAGGGTGGTGAGGCTGGTGTTAGAGGCCCTGCACTCCGCTGGGGTGACCTACCGCTGGGGATTTCCATACCGCCTAACAGCAACGAGGAAGGGGAAGTCAGCATCTCTCCACAATAAGGATGACCTGCAGTCCTTCTTGGAGACTCTGGACCTATCGGCCACGGACTTTCCGGACTGGAGACTACAATGCCCCATACCTCTGCCTCAGCGCCCGGATAGGTGGACCTCAGCCCCTGCCGCCTCCCGCCCAAGGAAACGGCAGCGGAGGCACAATCATAGTGAAGAGACTTCCCAACTAATGTGAGAAGCCCGGGCTGGTTAGGCCCATCCTGGTTAGTCTGGGAATGTCCCAGAAGCTGTTCACCTAGTCCCCTGGACCCAATGGCCCTGATACAATTGTGCTCTGTTGCTGCTGCACAGACCTGTATGTGGGGTAGGGTACGAGCTTACCACTGATTTCTTTGTTTTCCCACAGTTTTTCATTCCTAGACTGGACATATTGGTGGACAATGGACGTCCCCCCCCCAGCTTACATGCTGGCAAATCAAACTGAAGCAGCCTCCACCACTGCCTATCTAAATGTGGTTAAGTTACCAATGGTTAAAGATATTGATCAATAGTTATTTTGTTATTTAGCCCGCGTGGCCTAGTCGGCTGCTCCCGGGCGGACAGTCACATACCCCCCAGTAGGTGATTCCCCAGGTATGGGGAGTGTTGAATAGTGTATTCACAGTAAAGGGGGGACTTGCCCATGAGGAGAATTGCTTCTCCCTGCGGACAACTCCCCAACGGAAAGTAGTGTCCCACTGATAGTGGGAAAATGTTTTGCATTTGTTCTGTCTTCTGTTTTTCTGTTTCTAATCTTGTCCTTTCTTTGTTTTCATACCCTTCCTTTTTGTTTTTACCAGGAGTCCGCATTGTGTAAATGGGACAGGGTTTCATCAATCATCTTTCGTGGAGAGGGGGGAATGAGAGACTGGGTCCTTGACAGGTATGGTTCCACGTGGGCTGGGGTAGCACTCGGGGAGGACATGCTATCATTGCCCTGATGCTGCCTGTGCTATTCTATTTCCGCCATGCCTGGTTCCTTGAAGTTGCTGTCCTATAATGTTAGGGGGCTGGTAGTCCCTCTAAGAGGGGTAGGCTGTGGCAGGAATTGCGTCACTGGGCTCCTGAAATCCTCTTTATTCAGGAGACGCATTTCACTGCCAAGTCGACCCCCCCGTCTGCCTCAGGTCACCTATAATCAATGGTACCATAGCCCGTCTCCGATCCCTAGGGCCAGAGGAGTTTGTATAGCTATTAGGAAATCCTGCCCCTTTTGCATGACACAGAGTATCCCTGACCCAGAGGGTTCGCTTTTTGATCATCAAAGGTCTGCTAGACGGACAGATGTACACGTTCGCTAATGCTTATGCCCCTAACTCACGTACAACCCAGTTTGTTTCCTCCACCCTTAAGAAGACTGCAGAGGTTAGGGAGAGAGTGTTAGTGCTGGGGGGCAGCTTAAATTTGCCACTAAATCCCGACCTGGATACCTCCTCAGGGAGGCCAGTGTTTTCCTTCAGGGCCCTCCGTCATGTTAAGCGCTCCCTATGCTTGCTTCACCTGGTAGACGCCTGGCGTATCAGGAAACCAAACGACAGAGACTATAGCTACTACTCCAAGACGCACGATGTGTACTCCCGACTGGACATGTTTTTCGTAGACCAGTTGCACCTTAGCGCCGTGACAGATGCCTCGATAGGAAGTATCACCATCTCAGACCATGCTCCCATCTTCCTGCAGTTACGCAGAGCGGCTCTGCGGTGGGGGGAACAGACCTGGCGCCTAAACGAATCCCTTCTAGACTACACCGTGGCCAGGGAAGCAGTGGGGAAGTCTCTGAATTCGTATTTTGAACTCAACCAACCAGGTGAGGTGTCCCACCAAGCTGTGTGGGAGGGTCACAAGGCGGTTATCCAGGGAGAGCCAATTTCCCACGGAACCCGTCTGAAGAGGGAAAGACAGAAGGAATTAGTAGGACTTATAGATTGCATTCATGACCTAGAGACAAGACACAAGGCTACCCTCTCCCCGAGGCTGCGACCCACCTGTCAGAGTTATGGACAGAACTTGGCAAATGTTTAGACCGTAGGGCAAAGGACAAGATGCGTTTCTATGCGCACCGTTTTTATGAACACGGTAATAAGTGCGGGAGACTGTTGGCGAGACAATTAAAGAAGCAGCAGGCACTGCGGCATGTCCACAGACTAGCGACTCGAAGCACTGGTCTAGTCGATTCGCAGGACATAGCGGCAGATTTCCGATGCTACTATGAATCGTTATACAACCTTCCCCCATCACGGCCGGCGGCAGACCTCCTGACTAAGGCCTAGGTCTTAGAAGTATATGTAAAAGACTCAGGGCTACCCTCCCTTCCCCAGCAGGTGCTGGAGGACTTGGAAAGGCCTTTCACAGTGGAAGAACTTTGTATAGTGGTGGCGGCTCTCCCGATGGGGAAGAGCCTGGGGCCGGATGGCTTCTCCAACACCTATTATAAAACCTTCCTTCCACTGCTCGAAACCCCACTGTGCGGCTATTTCAACTCTCTCAGCTCTTCTAGCCCTCTGCCCACTGAGGCCTTGATGGCTTATATTACGGTCATACCCAAGCCTGGAAAGGACCCCCAGCTCTGCCCTAGTTACCACCCCATCTCCCTGTTGAATTCAGACACCAAACTTCTAGCGAAGCTTCTGGCCCTTCACCTGCAGGAACATGTGACGGAACTGATCCACCCAGACCAGACTGGCTTTATGGTGGGGCGTGAGGCCCGAGACAACACTATCAGGGCCCTCCATATCCTGCACTTGGCGAAGCATGGCCCATCTCGGCATCCACGCGTGGTTACCTCGATGGACGTCAAGAAAGCCTTTGATAGGGTGTATTGGCCCTACCTGCTGACTGTACTCCCGGAGATGGGGCGACCACGTACTGGGTTGGGTGGGCGTCTTATACGCAGACAATTCCGCTAGGGTCAGGGTGAACAGCACTTTGTCAGACCCCCTACCCGTCTGCAATGGGACAAGGCAAGGGTGCCCCCTATCACCACTGTTATTCGCCTTAGTACTGGAGCCCTTCCTATGTTGAGTCAGGGCAAACCCAGACATTAAAGGGATTGAGATTGGATCAAAAGAGCACAAGGTGTCCGCATATGTGGACGACTTGTTGTTCTACCTTTCCAACCCCCTGGTTACCCTGCCGGTACTGATAAGATTTGTATTTCTAAAAAACAAAAGAAAGGGAGGCAGTCTGTCCCCATCCCTAACAATAGACTATATCAACCAAAAAGAAAAAATCCCCCTGGGACTCTAATTGGGAAGACCAACTCCTCAAGAAAAAGAATACATGTATATACAAAAAATATAACAAAATCTTTATTACATACAATAGAGTAAAAAACACATGACATGCAACAAGACAAGAGATACTGATGCATATATATATATAAAACACACTGACAGATAAAAGCAAGACCACTACTCTGCCAGATGGAAGGCAGAGAAGGACCCAACGCGTTTCAATGTTAATGGTGAAAATCTTCCTCAGGGGTAAGTGGTCATTAAGCTAAAAACAATACATCTAAATAACAAAGAAGAAAAAACAATCCATTATCTAAACAAACTTAGTGTATGCAAAAAATCACATTCTCTAGTTCCACATGTACATGATATTTCATAATACTGACCCAGTAAGGACGAATACTCTGGAACCTTCTCAATAGAAAGAATAGTGAAAGATTGGCTCTACAACTCAAAGTTGAGCCATAGGGATGTGCCACGGGTCTGAAAAAAATGTAATTAGATGCATTCAGTGATGGGAGGGAGGGAGGAAGGAAAAAAAAAAAGGAAAAAAAAATGTGATTTTTTTGCATACACTAAGTTTGTTTAGATAATGGATTGTTTTTTCTTCTTTGTTATTTAGATGTATTGTTTTTAGTTTAATGACCACTTACCCCTGAGGAAGATTTTCACCATTAACATCGAAACGCGTTGGGTCCTTCTCTGCCTTCCATCTGGCAGAGTAGTGGTCTTGCTTTTATATGTATATGGATCAGTATCTCCTGTCTTGTTGCATGTCATGTGTTTTTTACTCTATTGTATGTAATAAAGATTTTGTTATATTTTTTGTATATACATGTATTCTTTTTCTTGAGGAGTTGGTCTTCCCAATTAGAGTCCCGAGGGGATTTTTTCTTTTTGGTTGATACTGCCGGTACTGATGGGCGAGGTTTGGGAATTCGGACTTGTATCGAACTTCAAGATTAACTTCGACAAGTCTGAGCTGCTGCCGATCAACATCCCCTCATCTCTGGTCGACTCCCTGAAACAAGCTTTCCCCTTCAGGTGGTGTGGGGGCTCCCTCCCCTATCTGGGCACGCATATCTCCCCCGACCAAATGATGCTCTATGAACTTAATTTTGGTAGGTTGTTGACCACCATTGAGAAGGACCTCCAATCCTGGAAAGATGTTCCCTTAACTTGGTTTGGACGCATTAATGCACTTAAAATGACCATTTTGCCATGCATAATCTACTTCCTATACACGATCCCTATTTCCCTGCCACGGGTCTTCTTCAGAAGCGTACGCAGAGGCTTCCAAAATTTTGTTTGGCAAAATAAGCACCCCCGCCTGGCTTATGATCTCTTGAGGAGAGCTAAGCAAAGTGGTGGTCTGGGGCTACCTGGCGTAGCCTTGTTCTACAGGGCTATGTCTATGGTGAGGATCCTAAATTGGAATCATGATGGGAAGACGAAGCTCAAGAGTCAACCTGGAGAACACCATGGCGGGCAGGAATTTAGCAGGCGTCCCCTGGGTGCCCCGGCAATCTAGGGGCCTATCAGATTGGACTTCCCCCCTGACCATGGCCACGCTAACCACGTGGGACAGACTGAATAGAGAGGGCCAGTTTGCCCCCTCTACCTCTCCCCTCGCACCACTGGCCGGGTTCCCACCCGGTGAAGAGAGGAGGTTTTTTGGCCCCTGGGGCCCAGAGGGGAGGAGCCCCTGTGTCCGGTTTGCGCCTGAAGGTAAACTTTTGCCGTTGACATCCCTTCAGGCACAGCTGGGGGTTATACCTTTAGCGGCCTGGACAGCTTTTTTCGGTCACTGAGACCGTGTTTGAGACCGTACCACTCCCTTACTGACTTTGAATCCCTCTGTGAAAACCTAGCAGAACCTAGGCATTTGCTATCGCAAATTTATAGGCTCCTACTGAGCTCCCTGGCCGTGGGAACACCCTACTATATTAGAGAATGGGAGAAGGAGTTGGGATCAGAATTTACACCTCCCCAGATACAACGGCTGATCAAATTCACCCACTCATCCTCAATATCCACTCCCATTCAGGAGAATTCATACAAGTTTCTGGCCAGGTGGTATAGAACCCCAACTAGACTAGCCCAGATGTTTCCAAATGCGGATAAGAGATGCTGGAGAGGCTGCGTCCAACAGTGCTCGTTTCTCCACATGTGGTGGACGTGCCCCAAGATCAGGGAATTTTGGAAGGCTATTGCCCCATGGATCCAGAGATTGAATCTGCGGAGCTTGGAGTGTTCTCCGCTGCACTTCCTGTTCCATGGTATGCCTGCCTCTACCAAACTGTAGAAACGCAGTGTGATACCCCACTTATTAAATGCCGCCAAGGCATTGATTCCAAGGTATTGGAAACAAGCCAGATGCCCGACCCTCCAGGATTGGAAAAAAGAAGTAGACTCCATCATGGAGGCGGAACGATGGATTGCTAGGGCCAGGGACAATTATGACAAGTTAAGGGATATCTGGGCAGGGTGGCAGTACTATGCACAAGAGATCCCCCTGAGTGATTAAACTACAATCTTCACCTTATATGTCTCTCCGAGTGCCCCCCCCACGTGGACCCATTGGACTTAAAAAGGAGACCTCCACTCTCTATGAGTGTTATCTGCTCCCACTGCAATAGGCTACCTCCTGGTGACACCTCCTACTACCCTTCTCCCTCGTTTCTTTTTCTGTCCTTTTCTTTCTCTTTCCCCCTCTGGGGTTCCAGTTTGACCCGGTACAGGTGCCCGGATAGTTGGGTGCACTAACCGATCATAGACAGTATATAACTTTAGCGAGATTTGTATGCTGCCCTTCCTATCCAGCGATCAGATGGATGACTAAGAGATCTTTGTGGGGGGTGCGTCAGACCGGGCCCATTCTTCCCTGCCCTTGGGTGCCCAACTTGCTGATGGCACCGGGGTGGGGGACAGGCCCACCCTGGCAGGAGCCCGCTCTTTTCGGAACTCCATTATTGGGGGTACAGAACTATTTGCTTGAATGCCAAAGAAGCCATGGGCGCAAACCCCCCTAGCTGTACCATCCAATTGTATCCATTATTTAAAGTAAAGTTATGGATATGTCTGGATACCCCTTTTACTTTTGTATGTACGGTCCCCCTTTCTCTTTTTTTGAAAACTCAATAAACTTTGATTATAAAAAACAAAATGGCAACAGATTGGGCCTTTCTTATAGTGCTGCAAGTAAAGCCATAAATCTGACCACACTGTGCCTCTACCAAATATGAAAACATTCAAGACAAACAAGATGAACATCACTCTGTTGCTGACTGTATGAGCAGGGGCGTAACGATAGGGGTTGCAGGGGTTGCAATTGCAACCGGGCCCCATGGTCCAGGGGGCCCATGTGCCTCCCTTGTACACCTGAATAGGAGGGATGGCGGGGTGGCATTTAGAGGACCCGATCTCCTCCATTTTCCTCTATCCAGTTTACTTGTCTTCTGCTGTTCCCAGGGCCCCTGTGTGCTTCCCTGGTCGCCCTGGGGCCTGCTGCAGAACTTGTGAAAGGGCCCCACTGCAGTACCGTAATAAAGGGACCCACGATAGGAGTAAAGGGCCCCAGGATGAGTTGGAAGAGGGAAGGGCCCTGGCCAGGGGTCAGGGGGCCCTTCATAATTTCTTGCACCGGGGCCCTGAAGGTTCTAGTTACGCCTCTGTGTATGAGTATGCATTATAGGGTATCAGATTGGATTACTAAAAACTGTTTGTAAAATATACTTCTATTCTGCTGTTAGGTGTACAATTTACCCATAGAATGCCTGCCCCACAGCTCCCTACACAGGGCCAAGGAGTACGCTGATAGCAAGCAATTGTGCTGCAAGTTTGAAAATTACTTGCTAAGCTATTGTTAGACTTGCCAGGCTTCACTAGTTTGTTGCACAATTGCAGCTAGTCCTCATTGCATGACTTCAGATTAACTTTCTTTGCAAATATTCTACAAGTCTGCTGCAAGTTCTGGTTCAGTTATGTTGTGCAATAGTCATCCCACCACAGGGGTCACTGTGGCTAATTTTTTTTTACGCTGTAGACTTGCAGAGCTCTTGATGTAGACTCACCACTGCAACTTTGCTCTTGCTGCAAACGTGCTTCAAATTGGAAAAGTGTCAACTAGAACCTGTGTTTCAACTTGCCAGTGAAAATGTGCAGCAAGTTAACAGACTTACAATTCAAGACTGCCACAAATTTGTGGCAAGTTATCCTTGCTATCTGGGTAGAGAAAAAGGGTATGTTTAGGGGCCAACAGGGCCACTGATTAGAAGGGGACCAAGTGCTTTAAGCACTTGGACCTCTGGGGAGTTAAAGTGGTATTAAACCCAAAAACAAAGGTTTATGATATTGCAGCTTACCAATTCTTAGATGTGGTGGCTGCATTTGTTTTCTATTTTAGGCTGTCCCTTTTTTGCCTGGTGATCCTGCCACTGAGCCTGCTGTTTTTCAATAGAATAAGCTGTCCTGCAGATGTAGCAGTTGGGGAGTAGAGACAAGGGGTGACAAGGGTGCCTATAATGGCCAGCTTTTATGTTTTAATGTAAAACCTTTATTCCAAAATAAGTGTTAGCTGGAGATCAGTTTACATTTGTTAGTGTATCTAAATCTGCTAACACATCTAACACGCCCCTCCCCCCAGATTAATGCTCCTGTCTCTGTTTCTCCTTCATCCAGAGTGTGGGAACCCCAATATAGTATGTGTGTTACTGGCCAGATCACCAGGTGAAAACAGAGGGAAAAAAGTCTAAAAAAGAAAAACAAATACAGCTGCCATATCTAATGATTGATAAGCTAAAATATATTACATTTTTGATTTTGGGTTTAATACTGCTTTAAATAACATGACAAATGTGTTTCTTCCTTTCAGTGCCACTATTTGTAAAGTACTTAATGTGGATTTATACTCATCTGTACATGCGCAGGAGTGACGTCAACCCACTTCAGCTAATGAAAATGGCTCACAAACGAAGATGCCAACAAAGAACAGAGACAGTAGGAGAAAGGTAACCCTTGGTTCTGCTTTAGCATGAATTCACTTCTCAGGGAGTATAACAAAGCAGTGGCAACATAAAAAATAAAAAAGACCACAGTTAGTAAAGTTTCTGGTCATTGACGGTTTGTTGAGCCTCTCTCTGGTGGTGAGATCTTTGAACTTGGGTTTCTTCATTCATCATCTGTACACGAGGTGCCAGAAATCTAACAGACTCCTCTATTCATGTTAAGCCTCGTACACACGATGCGACGATCGTACGACCAAACGGCCCAAATCTTATGTTGGCTGTTGTATCTTGTGTACTGACATGCACTAAGCGATCATACGACCAAGCCGAACGTAGTGACGTGTTACGAGCGTATAAAGAGGAAGTTCAGGTGCATGTAGTTTGTGAAATAGGAACGAACAGACACTTCCGGCCGTTCCTGACTTCTGAGCATGCGTGTTTGGCACAGTACAACTTATTGGACCAACTTCTCTGTACACACGGTACAACGGTCGTACGACCGTCGTATGTCGGCTGTTCTAATCGCACGTACTAACGCTCAGATGATCGTACAACAAGCGGTCGTACGACCGTTTTCATACGATCGTCGCATCGTGTGTACGAGGCTTTAACCGCTTAACAACCGCCCTATAGACAAATGACGTCTACAGAGCGGTTGCTTAATTCTGGGAGGACGTCTATTGACGTCCTCCCAGAATCGCGCTTCCCGTGCGCCCCCTGGGGCGCGCACATGGGAACATCCGTGACCGTCGGGTCTGGGGGACCCGACTGATCACGGATCGTGGTGAATGGCCGCTGTGAGCGGGCTTTTACCACGTGATCTCCCCGTCAAATGACGGCGTGATCACATGTAAACAAGCCGGCGGAAGCGCCGGCTTTTCTCTCCTCTCCGCACCGATCGGTGCGGAGAGGGCCAGCATGCTGGCGAACAACATGCTAGTAGACTCGCAATCATGCACGCTAATCTTGTCGGCTGTATGCTGCCAGCATGCTGGCAACATGGCACACATGTCTCTTCAACCAGGTTATTCAACATGACA
>BLSH010192136.1:567481-586844 GCA_018402905.1 Glandirana rugosa | reverse complement strand
ATCCATGCCAATACCCTGCCCATCTGTGCCACTACAGTGCCTATATATGCCACCACAGTGCCTCACAATAGTGTAAAAGATGGTCAAATTAGATTCTAAATGTAGGCCCCTAGAACACCTCACGGTGCTCCCTGAATGTTGGGCCTCTGTATGAGGTCCCGCTGTGTAAAAGTGTCACACATGTGGTATTGCCATACTCGGGAGGAGTAGCAGAATATATTTTTGGGGGTCATTTTTGCTGGGTACATGCTGTGTGTTAGAAATATTGTATAAATGGACAACTTTGTGTAAAAAAAAAATGCGTTTTCCTTTTCTTTCCACATTTTCCAAAAACTTGTGGAAAAAATGACATGGTCAAAAGACTCACTATGCCTCCTAGAATATATACGATGGGGTGTTTGCTTTCCAAAATGGGGTCATTTTTTGGGCGTTTCCATTGGCCTGGTGCTCCAGGACCTTCAAAAGTGCAAGAGGTAGTCAAGAAATTATGTGTGTAATTTATGCTCCTAGAACGCCTGGCGGTGCTCCCTTCATGTTGGGCCTCTGTATGTGGCCAGGCTGTGTAAAAGTGTCACACATGTGGTATCGCCATACTCGGGAGGAGTAGCAGAATGTATTTTGGGGTGTAATTTGTGGTATGCATATGCTGGGTGTGAGAAATAACCTGTTAACATATGACAATTTTGGGAAAAAAGAAAATTCATTTTGCAAAGAATTGTGGGAAAAAATTACAACTTCAAAAAATTCACCATGCCTCTTACTAAATACCTTGGAATGTCTACTTTCCAAGAAGGGGTCATTTGGGGGGTATTTGTACTTTCCTGGCTTGTTAGGGTCACAGGAAATGAGATAGGCTGTCAGTAAATCAAGTGTGATCAATTTTCAGTGATTGGCACCATAACTTGTAGACTCTATAACTTTCACAAAGACCGAATAATATCCACTAATTTGTTTTTTTTTTTACCAAAGATAGGTAGCAGTATAAATTTTGGCCAAAATTTATGAAGAAAAATTACTAATTTGCAAAATTTTATAACAGAAACGAAAAATTCATTTTTTTACAAAATTTTCGGTCTTTTTTTAATTATAGCGCAAAAAATAAAAAACCCAGCGATGATTAAATACCACCAAAAGAAAGCTCTATTTGTGTGAAAATAAGGACGCATATTTCATATGGGTACAGTGTTGCATGACTGAGTAATTGTCATTCAAATTGTGAGAGCGCTGAAAGCTTAAAATTGGTCTGGTTGTTAAGGGGGTTTAAGTGCCCAGTTGTCAAGTGGTTAAACAACATGGATAGACAAATCCCTGCCTGCTATTGTATATCCAAACAGTGCCCGCAGCTAATTGCATGTAGGTGCTGTGTGGGCATGAGTTTTATGCCAGGTTCTTTTGAGAAAAGTCAATTGAAAAATACATTTTGCCCAGCCGGGTGGGGCCAACAAGGCCGTCTACAGTACTAATTTTCACCAATTTAGCTGGAATCCTCTGAAATTTGATGTATGGCCAGCTTTAGACATACAGCTTATTATTTTACAGCACAGCTTGTCTATAGACTACAGAAACAATCACGCATATAATATAGCTTTACTTTCTTTTTCTAATAGCACCAACTATGTGAGCGCGCGCTCGTGTGTGTGTGTACACACACACACACACACACACATATATATATATATATATATATATATATATAAAAAAAACTCTGTTTTGTAAGGCTTTAAAAGAAGAGCTCTTTACAATTGAACTGGACCGTAGAAGAGGGAGGAGGGGAGTTGAACTGATGGATGTGCTGAATATGAGCTTCAATTCTGTAGGGGGATGGGAAACCCAGTAAGTTCAAGGAAAACAAGCAGAGAAGGAGTTGGTGAAATGAAATGTGTTACATCATTTTTGCTCTTGTAATAAGGCAGATTACAGGCTGAAACCAGGACAGTTTTTACCTTTGCATACTTTTTCTTAAGTCCTTGTATTTTTTGTAATATCTGTAACAACGTTACATGTTTTATACTATTTTTCAAGGTGAATAAATAGCAAAATGGTAGATTCTAGTAAAGAGCTGTTTGCAGTTTTTCAAAGTAAATCCTAAACTATTAGGGCCCCGATTACACTTCTCTGATTCGGTGCGTTACAGCAAAATGCATTTGATCCTTTATCATGTTACAGTGCCATTAGTTCTGAATGGCACCCCAATGCACTAAAGCCCCGTACACACGGTACAACGGTTGTACAACCAGCTTGTTGTACGATCATCTGACTGTTAGTACGCGCGATTACAGCAGCCATCGTACAACGGTTGTACAACAGGAGTTGGATGAGTAGACTAGAAAACTTTTGGTTGTACAACTGTTGTACCGTGTGTACAGAGAAATTGGTCCAACAAAGTTGTACGTGCAAAACAGACATGCTCAGAAGTCAGGAACGCCCAGAAGTGTCCATCCCTGTAAACCTACGTTCCTAATTCACAAATCACATAGACCTGAACTTCCTCGTTATACGCTCGTAACACGTCACTACGTTAGGCTTGGTTGTACAATCGCTTAGTGCACGTCAGTATGTGAGCCACAACAGCCAACTTAGTCGTGCTGCAATCTGCAACGCGTGAAGCTGGACACCCACCCAAAAAAGGATCTGGAGCTTCTTTTATCGCGCCAGAATCATTTTTAGGTGCCAATAAAATGAATGGCATCTGACATGCGCGCTGTCCGACTTGTGATTTTAGCAGAGCGTTTTGAAATTGTGGGCAGAATGCAGCCTTAGGAACTGACCATATAGCCATCTAACAGCCTTATTGCTGCCTGCAGGCTTGAATGGAACTATTCTCAAGTGCACCAGCAGTACAACTGGGCCCCAACACTAACTTGTTAAAGTGTTAGGACTAAAGTTTGTCCCTTTACAGCTGCTACACAGAGACTTTCACCTATTGCTTATATTAAGAGGTACCTCTCAGGGACATTGCACCATACCCTGGTCATTCTACTAGCGTGCACTCGTTATACTATTATTATTCACATTGCAGTTAATGTTTATATGTGCACTGTTTATTGCTGATCTTGCTGATTTTTTAGTTGATTTCAGTATAGTGGTATAGAACTCTAACTTAAGTCACTTCAGCCTAGAAATCACATTGTTTAGTGGACTGTGTCTGAATCTTTCCTGTGTGCTCATTTATGCTCAAACCACCATTTACTCTAACCCATACCAATACATTGGGGTTGATTTATTAAAGCTTGAAAGTGCAAAATTTGGTGCAGCCCCACACAGAAACCAATCAGCTTCAATATTTTATTGTCAAAGCTTGATTGAACAAGCTGAGGTTAGAAGCTGATTGGCTAGCATGCCCAGCTGCACCAGTTTTTGCACTCTCCAGCTTTAGTAAACCAACCCCATTGTGTTAATTTGCCACTAAGTGGTCTTGGGTCTATTTCCTGATACTAACTCACAGTCAAGTGTGATTGTTCTTGGAGTTGAGGCGCAGAACAGAGAACCCAAATTACCAAGCAGCTCCTTTGGGGGTAGAACTACACTTATATATAAACAAGTTATCACAGACTTTTGGGGGCTCATTGACATGTGCCCTTGTTTTATCACCGCTTGTCTCCTGGACACCTTTTTTAACTATAGAGAGCCTGGAGCATAGCGGTCCCATGCACTTGAATGGGTCATGTTTGGTGGCAGTTTTGCCTGCCAAACGCCTTGTTTAAACTGGCAGCTAAGAGATGGTTAAACAGGTGTTGGCATCCATGTTAGTACACATCCCTGCATAAATTATGCCACCTATTACATTTGGCAGACAGAACTTTCACCAAACGCAACCCATTGAAGTGCACAGGATCATGCCCACAACTGCGTATAATGCAGGCAATTGTGGCACAGTGCTCTGGAATCTCAATAGTTACACCAGGCATCCAGGAGGTGACATATTACCTCTGAGCTGCCTGTCTAATGTCTCTGAAAAGCGGTCCACCATGAATTTTAGAGGGGACTGTAAAACAGCCACACATGTAAACCTCAACACAAATTTTCACTATGCAGCAACCGCTACAATGAGTACTAACATGGCTAAGAGCCATGTTAACTTGGCAGTGGGGGAAATGGTAAAACTGGGACTCAATTACCTGTCTTTGTGATGCCTCGGCCAAGGCCATAGAGAATAACTATATTTTGGTGGGGTGGGGTTGCCCCTTCTGCTTTCTGCATGGTTTTACTTCTTATATTTGAACAAAGTAACAGGATCAATATAAGAAGCAATACTTTATGATATGAAAAGGAGGAAAGCTTTGAGTTGTAAATGGTTAAAATCTTTATAAACACACACACATATATATATATATATATATATATATATATATATACTGACGTGTTTTTGCTGAGAACATGCTGCACAGCATGCTCCCAGCAAAGAGACCGAGCTGTCAGGGACAGCTCTGGGTCTCGTACGAATGATCAGAAACAGGGAGGCCCCATTCCCGATTACTTGATCGCTGTGATGACCAATTATTAGCTACCACAGTGATCAGTCATTATCAGAGGCTATCACAGTCCACCACTGTGTTTTCTTTTTACTAGAAGAGTATAGTCTAAACAGAAAAAGTGCGTGCAAATAAAAAATAAAGATAAAATAGCTAGATCAGGGTTTGACCTAAGTCAGGGTTAGAGTGAAAGGTCATGGTCACAGTCAAAGGTTGGGGTTAAAGTTTAGGATCCATGTATTTTAGGTAGGATTAAAAATATGTAATTTAGTATCAATGTCAATATGTTATAGGTAGGGTAAAAAAATCTAAACGTGCTCTATTGTTTCCTGTGCCCTATCACAGACACAAACAAATACAAATATGTGGTATCGCTGTGATTGTCAGGAGCAGGGCAGTTTAGTTTGGGTTGTTCTTTGGTGGAAGGGTATGGTAATAGCAAGAAAAGCTACATTTAAAAATAAAGATATATTTTACTATTTTGTGCTCGTTTTCCTTTGATAATAAAAAAAAAATCAGGTGATATCCATTACCATTTACAACTAAATGAATGCCAAATTTGTCCTGAAAAAAAAACCCCAAGGTATAATTCACTTGGATCAAATACATAAAAATAGGTGCTACTACCTCCCAGTATTGTAATGTGGCTTTATCACTGGGGTTCTGGCAGAGGCAGCTGACTCCTCATCCACATGATCCGTATAAGCAAAGAAAAGATGGCACTCCGGTGTATATGGTGTTTGTGGCCGTCATTCATTACCCACCAATAAACACAAGATTGCAGAGTATACACCGGAGTGCGTGCTTTTCTTTGCTTATAATTCACCTAGATACAGTAGTAGTTGCAATGATATGTACAGTTTTACCAACACATGTCAAAGTTGTAAAACTGTGTTCAGGCATTAAGATTTGTTTTACCTTCCATCATTAAAGAGTTAATGTATACCTATTTATTATCTCAACAATATATACTAAAACAGATAACTTTTAAGACAATTTTGGAAGTCTTGATCGTTACACTATTTAGTGCAACAATTTAAATATATAGAATAGGGGAATTTTGTATTTTTTTTCTTTTTTTTAACTTTTGGCATACTGGTTTCTGTGGAACATATTTTCGAGGAAAGCTCTCCTTCTAAAATTTGCACATCCTTAAAGCGGAGTTCCACCCAAAAGTGGAACTTCCGCTTTAAGGGGAGGTGACCCCCTGACATGACACAATTGGCATGCCATTTTTTTGGGGGGGGGGGGCAGCTGGGACCCTGTTTTAAAAGGGTCCCAGCCACACTTCCTGTCCTGGCATCGCAGAGCCGGGAGGAAGTTCACCCCCTCCCACCCAGCGATCTTCTGGGACACGTCACAGGCTCCAGAAGATACGCCGGCCATTCACAACGCGCAGCACGACTCGTACATGCGCGTCCGACTTTGAAGCCAAAGCTGGGTGCCTACACTTGTGATGTCAGCGCCACCGAGGGGAGAGGGAGAAGAGCGAGCCTTCAGGCCTGGGACAGGTAAGTGTCCGATTGTTAAAAGTCAGCAGCTACACTTTTTGTAGCAGCTTTTAACTCGGCGGAACTACGCTTTAAACAGCTCATATTCCTCCTCAGTAACCAGAGTTTGATTTGGAATCAGACTTTTTGCCAAAAAAAATTGTTGTTCCCTGAATCCGCACAGAAGGTAAATGGATAATAAACAATGGGCTGGAAAAGTACGGCTGCGTGTCCTGAGAAGGAATACCCAGTGGTGTCCTGGCTCCATGTTTTACTGTCACAGTCATGTGGCTCGTCCTGTGACTGTGACGATGACTGTGTTGTTTACTTGACAATCTAAAATGGCTCTTTCAGGGTTTTTCTGAGGCCTTTTGGAATGCTTGGAAAACAAAGTCAACAGCTGACCTGTGCTGAAGAAGCCAGTTTGCCTGGCACTACTCCCGCCACAACCTGCCCAACCCATGTTTGATTTTTTACTACAGATGTAGCCATGTGCTGACTAACTTACCTGTGTTTTCATGAACATTCCGTCACAATGGCTGCAGTGAGCTTATTTCCCTCTAGTGCTCAGCCAATACATTGTGTCTTCATTTCCTAAATGCAGAGCAAGCAGAGACCAAAGCAGGGAGCAAGGGATCATGGGATATGTGGTCCAAGGAGTCAGGATTTGCAAGGGAATCAGACCGCTATAGACTAAAGTTCTAGCAGGCTGGAAGAGAGGAAAGGCTGGGAGAGGAGATAAATAGCTCGGTCTGGGGAAGAGTCACTCTTTGGGGCTTCAGCCTTCAGTGTGAAGCATGGATCTAGTTGCTCGGGGGCTGCAGATGGTGAGGCCTGTGCGCTGTATGCTTGCCCCGGACACATCTTTGACAGCTTACTGTCGGCAGAGTGACTATCCGGAGTTACTCTTATCGTCACAGAGCCAGCTGAACCCCAGTGACACCAGGCAGGCGGTCAGGTATCTTCTACAAGTATCAGCAATCATCTTACTCCACGCTGTTCCGATAAATGACAGGATGGGAGCCTTTCCATTTACATAACCAAAGATCCTTCACATTATCCAGTGCAAATCACACAACTCTATTGAGGATACATAGTTCCAAATACATAGGAATTTGTGATTACTTTGCATTATGAGGATTGCCCTTTGGCATCGTATGGGTGACAATGACCGGTTGTAGAAGGGTCACCAAATCTGTTTTTTACTTTGCATACAAACCTTTAGTGTTCGTGCTGAAACTTTTTAATGAAGAAGCGGGATATTTTTCCTGTGAAACGCAAACTGCGTCAACATTACAGCAACTCACTGTGCTCTACTACAGTGCAGCCAACAAGAATCTATTGAAAGGAGTATCAGATGGTTTTGGCATAAATTTTTTTTGTGTATAATCTGTGTATGTCTTTTATGTGTTTTTTGATATGTATATATGTGAATGTTTTTATCATGTAACAATAAACTATTTTTGATAATTTTTACTAACGTTGGGGTACCGTCAAAGCCTGTTCCTGGTCATCCTTTTCCCTTGAGCCCTGGTTTCATCTGGATTGGTGAGTGGGCAGAAGCATACCCTGTGTACACCTCATAAAGACATTGCATGCAGACACCTTTATTTCATTTCTTCACACTAAAGTCACATAGGCTCTTGCAGGGCAGATTGTTTATTACTATTTATTCATGGTGACTTTCTGTTGCACTGCTTGTCTTTTTCATATGATTCAGAAGTGTCACATTGAATGATATTTGCTTAACACATTTTTGTGCTTATTTGCTTAAGGAACTTAAAGTAAAAAAATTATTTGCTACATTCTGGTGCCTGTATTTCATCAACCTTTGAAACATGTCTGAACCCAGGTTGTCAGAGGTGTTGGGTGGCTTGCAAGGTCAGGGCAACCTTTGGGGGCAGTTATCTTCTAGCGACCCCCCCCCCTCCCATAGCACTGTCTGCTATTGGGTTTGGTCACCCACATGCCTGCCAGATTAGGGCAAGCTGCTGTGTCCATGCTGCCACTGTGTCCCCATAGACTTGAATGTGCTGCCTGTACTCAGCACCTGGTGGCTCATGCCACATAAACACTTGACTCATTCACAGGATGCAGTACCAGTGTGAAGGAGGCTTCAAGGAGAGGTGTGAGGTACTGAAAGTAAGAGAGCGTTTTGAGGAAACAAAATGTGACAGCATGGCATGCAAAGTATGTGCAAAGAAATGATATGAGACAATGCTGTAATAGAGAGGACATGTAACAGAAGTATGAGGCACTGCAGTATAATAGAAAAATAAATAAGCAGTGGATTTAATAGAGATATAATGCAAACACAGAGGAGTGATGCGCTGTATAATACCAATACCATACCATGGTGTATGAGATGTTTTGTGATGTAATCTCACAATGGCCACAGCACGTGTGTACGACAAGGAATTTGAGTGAAGATATCTAAGCATTAAGGACAGAGAGAGATATTAGACATCAAGTTTAATTCTACAGCATCTACCAAAAACTGAGATACCAGATTTGCGTGGTCTATCCCTTAAACTCTTATGATAACAAGGGATTAAAATCCCAGTTTACACATTCAGTTTGGGAAATGCTCACGTTTGCTTGGCTTCCACAAAACCTGATGGACAAGTCTGCTCAGGGTAAGAACCAATCAGCTTGGATGTTTTTTTTCTGGCTGATGGATATTGTTTTCCTTTGTGATAGCTTGGTGCATGCAATGCTCCCCCCCTTCCCCTCTCAATAGTCACGAACCTGCAAGTTCACATGATACAGACTTGCATACGTGTGCAATTATACATTGTGAAAACGTATTGTGGCGGATAGATTGTGCATGCCTAGAAGGTACTCCTATTAGTTCTGTCAAAGACAGGCATCACCTTCCTGCCCCATTCTCCTGTCCCCTTCCTCACAGACATACCTTAACAGAAACGCTTAGTCAAACTGAGATTTTGGGTTTATGAAGCAAATGCTGGGCAACTGCTTATAGCCCAACTGTGAGAACTTTCTGTCCCACTCCTGAAACAATATCAAGCTGGGCTGAGCGCTTTGCAACCATTCACAGGGCGCCTTGTATTTTATGATTAAATACAAGACTTCCTCTGGTTGGCTGAGGTGGAGAGGTGGGTGAATGACATCACAATCTCCACCTCAACCAGAAGAAGCCTTGTATTAAAGCGTCGCTAAACCCAAATCATAAAAAAACTATCAATAAATGCTGTATCACATGCTGTTCATACTAACGCAGTCTCTATGAGATTCATTTTCTGTATTCTGCAAAAAAACTGGTTGATCCTGCTGTTCTCTAACTCCATCTTCTGTCCAAGTCCCCAATTCAGCTAGGGATTGTGCAGAGCAGCGTTGGCAGCTCTGCACATGCTCAGTTTTCTAATGCTCACATCTGAGCAGCCCATCTAACTAGAGTCACACATGTGGGCATATACACAGTGGTAAATGAAAGCCCATCAGCTAAACACAATGGGGGCGGGATATTACATCATGTAGACTGATGGGGGCATCACCTTCCTCTTATTCTAAGACACAGGCTGGAGCCTGTGACTGACAGAAATCCGCCCACGCCATGCTATTGCCAAAAAAAAAAAAAAAAAAAGATTTGATTTAAAATATATACATGACAATTTAAATCAGTTTATTAATATTACTATCACCAATCATGTGCACCTCTAATTTCAAAGGTGTTCAATGTCCTCCAATACAATCAATATAAATATTGTGTGAGATGAGCTTTACATTATTACAGGTTTGCAAGCTCAAAACACATAAAAAAAACAGAAAACAAAACCTCGCAGTCTGTCGGTAAACTAAACAGTCAGGTTCCTCTCTATACAGTGTGGGGCTGTCCCCGACACCCACAAAACATAAGCACAATGCAAACATTGTTCTTTCAGTGCAAATTAGCACACAGGGCTCACCCAGCTCTCTCCCTCTGAGATCCAGGATAGAGCTCATCTCTGCTCTCTTCCTGGTCATTAAATGCAGATGGAGAGGGTTTTGAGTGGACCAGAAAGTCTGGGCCGGATCCAGCTCTGCCACGTTGGCAGGCAAAACCCGGGTCGGACTCTCGCTAGTCGCCTCAAAATGATCACATGCGAGGCGACAAGTATCGCCATTGTGGCACCTCGCATAACATCACAATATAGATCTCAAAATAAAGTGCTGTGTGCTTCAAAGGATTCATAAAGTCTGTGCTTCAAGTGCAACACCTTGTGCTCCCCTCCTTTGTGTCCCCACTCACCAGAAAGGCAAGTTTGCAGCGCTTTGTATATGCAAAACCAAGTAACTGCTTTTCCTGTGAGTTGGGCACCTCCTTTATCCTCAATACTCATCAATGCTTTGAAGCTCTGAGCACTTATGTTTGAAACACATGGACTTTATTTGGATATGTATATACTGTATGTATTTGAAGCACACATTTATTTTTTGATATATACTTATAATGTATATACAGGGCTGCCATCAGGGGGGTACAGGCAGTACTGTTGTAAGGGTACCCAGTGTCTGAAGGGGCCCTTACAACAAAGACTTTAGCAGTCTCTAACATTGGAGTTTATGGGACGGGGACACCCAGTTTGGGGACACCGTTCTCCCAAACCATAGGCAATAAAAATACCAAACTTGGGTCACATGGAGAGGGCCCCTGGACAACAAGTTTGGGACCTCCGGCCCCTATGGTTCGACTGTACCGGGTCCCCAAATGGACCGGTCATTGACTGGCAATTGGGTGAATTTCAGAGTTAACATTGGAGTCTATGGGAGAGGGACACCTGGAGCGTGCATGCGTACCGCTGGCAACGCGCTCCTGCTGTGATTGGACATAGCGGGAGCCAATCAGCTATTTGTCGGCACCTGGCAATCGTTCCCGACAGAGGTAGAGTGCCGTTCTGTAAGAGGGGAAGATGGAGATCCTGTGTTTCCACTAAGCTGGAACACAGATCTCTGTCTTCCCTCAGTCAAAGCACCCCTCACACAGTTAACAAGCACTTCCAGGGAACACATTTAACCCTTTGATTGCCACTGATGTTAACCCCTTCCCTGCCATTGTCATTAGTACAATGACCTGCATTTTTTTTTTTAGCACTGATCACTTTATTACTGTCACTGGTCCTCAAAATAGTGTCACTTAGTGTCCGATTTGTCTGCCGCAATCCCGCTATAAGTCACTGAACTCCGCCATTACTAGTAAAAAAAAAAATATAAATAAATAAAAATTCCATAAAACTATCCCATAGTTTGTAGACGTTATAACGTTTGCACAAACCAATCAATATATGCTTAGTGGCATTTTCTTTACCAAAAACATGTAGCAGAATACGTATTGGCCTAAATTGATAAAGGGATTTGATTTTTTACATTTTTTTATTGGAAATGTTTTATAGCAGAAAGTAAAAAATAGTTTTTTTTTTTTTTTCAAAATTGTCGGCCTTTTTTCGTTTATAGCGCAAAAAATAAAAACCGCAGAGGTGATCAAATACCACAAAAAGAAAGCTCTATTTGAGGGAAAAAAAGGACATCAATTTTATTTGTGTACAGCGTCGTACGTCCACGCAATTGTCAGTGCCGTATCGCAAAAAATGGCCTGGTCATGAATGGGGGTAAACCTTCCGGAGCTGAAGTGCTTAAATGTAGAAATATGTTGAGGGCATTATGTAGGTGTGAAACTAGTCTTGATCATATACAGTATTCAATAACCCACTTTTATTTTTTTGACTTCTGCCAGCTTTCCAATAGTATTTGTTTATGTCAATATTATTAGTAGCGTCCAGCTATACATTTTAAAGAATTATAGAATAAACATATATTTTATTGTATAATAAATATATGAAAATTCCATATTTGTTTATGCCTTTCCATTTATTTGTTTTGTAGATATGGGTTGTCTTTTTTGGTTGAGATGTAATATTGATATGGTAAAACTATTGCAGAAAATTAGAGGGAGACAGGTTTTGACTTCACTAAGCCACATCCGCATATACGCATGAAAAAAGATGGCGGGCTGACTAAATCCTGTACCGCCTATACAGACTGGACTTAATAGGCTTAATATGGGAAACCACACAAAGGAAATATATAAAATGTAATATATTTATAGAAAAACATTAAAATACATGGATAAAACATAGGCATGAACTGCCTCCACAAGATGCAGGTGTTGACAAAATTAAAGCCATATGCCCTACTATAGATATAGATACTGGAAATAGTTTATAGATTGCATATACAGCAAGATTGTAGTTGTCTGTGTAAAAGTCTATATATTTCCAGTAGCCAGGTCAATGTTTCACCAGTTAAAGGCTTCCTCGGGACCCAATATAATAGTAGGGCAACAATCGCTATGGTGGATCATGGAGCGCTCATCAGCAAAGCCTGAGGGCGGGCACAGGGGCACCAAGAACCAGCCGCTGCAGGGTGGAACACTGCTAGGGGCAGCAATGCAGTTTGGCGGGCAGTATAGCGTGGTAATGCAACATATTACCTATGTCATATGAATCCACTGCATGGGACTACTACACCATTACTGGCCACTGGCTAATGCTTGGTTCCCTAATATTAGCCTAAATCTCTGCATTTTCTTGCTGCCCCTGGCGGTGTTCCTCTCTGCTGCGGATGGCTCTTGGTGCCCCTGTGCCCGCCCCCAAGCTTTGCTAATGAGTGCCCCATGATCCGTCATAGCGATTGTTGCCCTACTATTATATTAGGTCCTGAGAAAGCCCTAAACACTGACCTGGCAACCAGAAATTTACAGACTTTTACATGCACAACTATCTCGCTGTATATACAATCTATAAACTATTTCCGGTATCTATAGTAGGGCATATGGCTTTGATTTTGTCAACGCCTGGATCTTGTGGAGGCAGTTCATGCCTATGTTTTATCTATGTATTTTAATGTTTTTGTATAAATATATTACATTTTACATATTTCCTTTGTGTGGTCTACCATATTGAGCCTATAAAGTCTGGTCTGTATAGGCTGAGCGTGAATTAGTTCACAATCTTTTTTTTAATCGTAGAACATTGTTGTGACTCATTTAATGCCACAAAGAGTTAACAAGAGAAGCTGTTTCTATATTAACCTTCACTGTGAAGTGGGGGAAGGGTTGAGCCAACTGATGAGCTAAACATGAGCTTTATATAGTGTGCTTGAGAGGGAAGGAAAATGCTGGAAGGCTGACGTCAAAGCAAAAAAAGAAAAAAAAAAGATTACATAAAAAGCCATGTTATTGCATAAGCCATGCTATACCTCTACCCTATGGAAGTTAATGAGTGGACTGTGCATGCCACACTTTTTCTGTTTAGATAATAAGGTCCTTCAGTTATGGTGAATGCAGATAAGAAAGACTGCAAAACTTTTACAACATGAGAGAACCCGGCCATATACTAAGCAATCTTACAATACTAGCAGACTGAATGTTGCTTCTAGGGCTGTTTCTGGGTTACAAAATTGCAAGAATTAAAGATGACCGAGCTTTGCTAAGTTTGCTTCACTAAGTTTGCTTCATGTCCACTTGACCTGACTGAGATTTTTTTCACTTCCACTGTTTCTATTCTGAAGCAAAAATGGCAACATTTCAGGCCAAATTTTCACTAGGGATTTAAATGGAGTTTGAGTGGGGAATATTTTCTGCTAACACAAACACACAGGGCAAATCTTTTTGTGAACATGGTACCCAGATGAAAATATAGGGGGGGGTATGATTTCTCAATGCAGGCATTCATTTTATACTTTTATTGCCATTTATTTTCTAGCTGTTGCAGTGGTGACATCAGGTTGCAGCTATTTTTTTCCAAGCACCAGTGTTGGAATCATATCAAGAATGAAATTGTTGATTATATGAGGAATACCACATTTTTCTCTAAAAAAAAAAACAAAAAAAAATTAAGTATATTTCCACTTTTCCATCTGAATTGGGCCTACCTTATTTATATTGCATGTTTCCATTTACTCAATTTGCCAATCTGCTATTGTGCTAGTAGATCTTCATTACCAGTTGTAATCTTGATCTGAACACTGTCCTAACAAAGGGTTAAAGCGTTAGAAGCTTGCATTCTTCCTTGTATGTTAGGTCTAGTTTACACTTGCAGTTGAGGGGTGGTAAAAACAGTCAGCTGAGGTGCGTTTTTATTGCCATCACAACTGCACAAGACAGCAGTAAGGAGTCATATACATATTCTGCATCACAGAGCAGCAAATACCCCCCCCCCCCCATTCCATAACATTCAAGTGAACAGTATCATGCCGCAAACAGGGCTGGTGCAAGGATTTTTGACACCCTAGGCGAAACATCATTTTGCCCCCCCCCCCCCTTCCCGGCTCCACCTCTGAATCCACCCCCTTTTCCCAGCCCAGCCTGATCGGCGCCAATCAAATGCAGCCTCACTAGTGCCCATCAAATACAGCTTCACCAGCGCCAATCAATACAGAATCACCTGTGCCCATCAAATACAGCCTCACCTGTGCCCATCAAATACAGCCTCACCTGTGCCCATCAAATACAGCCTCACCTGTGCCCATCAAATACAGCCTCACCTGTGCCCATCAAGTACAGCCTCACATGGGGTGGGGGCATTTGACAGATCAGTCACAATTTCTATATACATTTGCAAATGGCATGTGATAATACAATCTCATTATCTCAGTTAGACAGTGTGAGTTTTTACATGAATCAATGCAGAGCAGCCAGTGACAGATCAACAGTGGCCAGGCACCCTAGGCGGCCGCCTACTCTGCCTAGTGGTAGAGCCGACCCTGGCCGCAAACCATGTAAAACACACAGGGTTGCTTCAAGATGGTGGTAGGTTTCAGGGGTTAAAACAGGTGATAAGGAGGTGACATTATACCCTTTGGAAAGGGATCCACCATGGACTGCTCTTGAGAGAGCAAAGCACGTGCAACCAAGCCCACAATGAGAGGTAGCTGAGCAAATCTCAAGCAATTCTATTGGGACAGATCATACTGAACTTATTCAGAAATGGTTGCAGTCAGCCATGACGTTCTCTTATGAAAATTGGTTTATTGACTTTTTGTCGATATAGTCAGTGTTTCTGTACTGGAAATTAAAAATTGTATATATCCCCCCCCGCCAAAAAAAAACATGTCATGTAGCAGTGCCCAGTAACAGCACGATACCAGCAACAGGTGACGGACATCCTATCCGCTGTGCTGTCAGTTCCTGTTCCATGTACCCCGTTGATGTGCCTGCTGGGAGTTTTGGAGATTTGGCCTAGACATACCAGAACCATGTTCCTATAAACACTATTTATGGCCCGTAAAGCAGTGGCACTTAAATGGATCCAACCTAAGCCTCCATCCATACATCAGTGGCTTCGGCTCGTAAATCAAATGCTACCATATGAAAAAATAATTTATGAACACCGTGGTTGTCAAAACAAATATAATAAAGTATGGGACGTCTGGTGTTCCTCTGCCCTCACTGTGTCCAACACTTAGATATGATTTTAACAGCGTTAAACAATGTCCCTTTTTTTTTTTCTCATCACATATGCTTTTTTTAATGTTTTCCTGCTTTACTATGTATGCATTACATGGTATATCTGTACTATTGTTGACCTTTGTGCAATGTGAATGTACCTTCTTGTCCAATATGCTCACGTTGAGCGGTTATGCTTCTTGTCATTGTTGTGTACCTCTTTCAATTAAAATAGTTTAAAAAAAACGTTTCATTACCTTGTTACACAGGTCTTTTGACTTCTTTTCTGCTCTCCATGGCTTAGTAACTAGCCGGCTTAGTGCATCCATGTAAGAGCTACCAAACCCATTGACTATTTATACACAAACACTAATTGTGATATAAAAAGCCACAAATATGGGAAATGAACCTTTAATAGCCATTTTAACCTGTGCGTGACACCTTCTGTGTCTGTACCAAGGCCAAACATTCCAGTGTATGTAAACTTTTTATCAGGGCCATTTGGGTGATTTCTGTTACCATTATAATTTAAAAACAATCCAAAAAACTATGTGATAATAAATGGCTTCATATGATCACTATCCTTAAATAAAATACTTTTTTGGCATGATCAGTCATATTTTCATTATAAATGCCAACATTTCACAATTTCTGCCAGGGTGTGCAAACTTTTGAGCACAACTGTATATACACATCCTCACCCAGGCTATTTCTTCACTAGCCTTCGGGTTCCCATCACTGGCATCTTCAGTGTGGGGAGCTGGCTATGCTGCTTTCGGCCCACTGCGCATGCACTGTGCTTTGTGAATGGTCCCGCAGACTTCTGGGACCTTTGACGTGTCCCAGACACAGCCTGCACCATTCTATGCATTAAGGTAAAAAACCTTCTTGGTGCAGCTCCCCCTTATTCTTATCTGAGCCCCATCTTGATCCAGTGATTTGCATGAGAGCAGAAGCTCTCCCGGGTCTCTCTCTCCTCATTGGCTCCCACAGAAGTGGGAACCATTGGCTCCTACAGAAGCGGGAGCCATTGCCTCCTGCCGTGGCTTCCAATCACAGGCAGTGAGCCAATGAGGAGAGAGTGGGGCCAAGACGCACTGTGTGTGTGAATGGACAATGTCTATCCCATAGCAAGGGGTTAGCTATTGGGGGCACTCGGCAGGGGGTATGAACCAGGACCGCTGCACAGAGCAGGTAAGTAGAACATGTTTGTTTTATTTTTTTTTTTAACCACTTCAGCCCGGAAGGATTTTCTCCCTTAATGACCAGGTCATTTTTTGCGATACAGCACTGCGTCGCTTTAACTGACAATTGCACGGCCGTGCGATGTTGTACCCAAACAAAATTGACATCCTTTTTTCCCCACTTTTTTTTGGTGGTATTTGATCACCTCTACGGTTTCTATTTTTTGCCCGATAAACAGCGACAATTTTGAAAAAAAACTTTTTGCTATAATAAATATCCAAAAAAATATCAAAAAACAATATTATTCCTCAGTTAAGGCCAATATGTATTATTGTACATATTTTTGATAAAAAAAAAAAAAAAAAATCACAATAGGCGTATATTGATTGGGTTGAGCAAAAGTTATTGTGTCTATAAACTATGGGATAGATTTAGGGACTTTTTAAAAATTGTTTTTACTAGTAATGGTGGCGATCTGAGATTTTTAGCAGGACTGCGACATTGAGGTGGACCAATCTGACCCCAATTTACACTATTTGGGGACCAGTGACATTATTACATTGATCAGTGCTATAAAAATGCAGTGATCAATGTAAAAATGACACTGGCAGGGAAGGGGTCAACACTAGGGGGCGATCAAGGGGTTAACGGTGTTCCCTCAGCGTGTTCTAACTGTAGGGGGGATGGGCTGGCAGGGACATGGCAGAAATCGCTGTTCCCGATCACTGGGAACAGCAGATCTCGGACATGTTCACTAGCAGAGTGAGCATATGCCTTGTTTACATAGGCAGATCCCCGTTCTGCCTCTGTAGAAGATTACGGGTTGCCGGTGGACACAGTGCACGGCAACGCTCACCCGCAAATCGCGCATGCGCGGCCGATGTACCATGACATCGATTCACGCAGTAGAGCCAACCTGCCGCAGTAAAACTGTGGCAGCTAGTCAGAAAGCAGTTAAATACAACCTTTAGAATCACTTCACTCATTTGGTCTTCTGCTGAAAGGTTGGGCTTGATTTATTAAATGATCCATTTATTTGTTCTCATTTTCCAAATGTCTTCTTCCCTGTCATGTGACGTCACAGGTCAACCACTGGAGATGGATAGATTCTGAATGCTGCAGGCACTGGCCATCCAGCATGCAAGAGAAGTGGCACTAGAGAGATTATTGCAGCTGCTTGGGACTGCCTTTGTAGTTTTTTTGTCCAAGTGGTTGATATACACTCACCAGTCACTTTATTAGGTACACCTTGCTAGTGCTGAGTTGGACCCCCTTTTGTCTGAAGAAATGCCCTAATTCTTGGTGCATAGACTCAACAAGGTGTTGGAAACATTTCTGAGAGATTTTGGTCCATATTGACATGATAGCATCACGCAGTTGTTGGAGATTTGTCAAATGCACATCCATGATGTGAATCTCCCGTTCCACCACATCCCAAAGGTGTTCTATTGGATTGAGATCTGGTGACGGTGGAGGCCATTGGAGTACAGTGAACTCATTGTCATGTTCAAGAAACCAGTTTGAGATGATTTGAGCTTTGTGGCATGGTGCATTATCCTGCTGGAAGTAGCCATCAGAAGATGGGTACACTGTAGTCATAAAGGGATGGACATGGTCAGCAACAATACTCAGGTTGGCCATGGCATTTAAATTATGCTAAATTGGTACTAAGGGGCCCAAAGTGTGCCAAGAAAATATCCCCCACACCATTACCAGCCTGAACCGTTGATACAAGGCAGGATGCATTCATGCTTTCATGTCGTTTATGCCAATTTCTGACCCTACCATCTAAATGTCACAGCTGAAATCGAGACTCATCAGACCAGGCAACATCTTTACAATTTTGGTAAGCCTGTGCGAATTGTAGGCTCAGTTTCTCGCTCTTAGCTGACAGGAATGGCAACTGGTGTGGTCTTCTGCTGCTGTAGCCCTTCTGCTAAACAGGTTCAATGTGTTGTGTGTTCAGAGATGGTTTTCTGCAAACCTTGGTTATAATGAGTGGATATTTGGAGTTACTGTTGCCTTTCGAACATCTGAAACCAGTCTGCCCATTCTCCTCTGACATCAACAAGGCATTTTCGTCCACACAACTGCCACTCACTGGAAATTTTGTCTTTTTCGGACCATTCTCTGTAAACCTTAGAGATGGTTGTGCGTAGGGTTGTCCCGATACCACTTTTTTAAGACCGAGTACAAGTACCGATACTTTTTTTCAAGTACTCGCCGATACCGATTACCGTTACTTTTTTAACTGCTTCCCGACCGCGCGCCGTCTTTTCACGGCGGCAGTCGGGGAGCCCTGCGCGAATCGCCGTAAATAAGCGGCGATTCACATTTTGGCCACCAGGGGGCGCGCGCACGCCGCACTCCTGAGGAGTGTGCCCGCGGCTCGGGCGGACCCGATGTCCGCCGGCGAGCCGCGATGAGCGGCTACAGGGAAAAGAACGGGGAACCGCCGATGTAAACACGGTGGTTCGACATCGGCGAGTAGCGCCGAGCGGCCGCCTGTAGCCCAGGCGGGCTCGGCGCCCGTGTGAGGAGTCCTCACGCCGCACGCGCGCGGGGGACCACCGGTTTTACACTTAGCGGCGAATAAATGCCGCTAAGCGCGTCCCGAGGGGCTGACGGCGGCACTTTTCTGCCGCGCGCCAGCCCTTCGTCAATTTTTTCATTGCCATTAGCCATAGCCGCTCATGAACTTTTTTTCATAGCCATGAACATGAGCCAGAATTTTTTCACCATAGCCCTGTTGGGATGCGTGTTGGTAGAGATTC